>CM060952.1:26122544-26345832 GCA_030765055.1 Mantis religiosa
TGCTTGCTTGCTTGCTTGCTTGCTTGCTTGCTTGCTTGCTTGCTTGCTTGCTTGCTTGCTTGCTTGCTTGCTTGCTTGCTTGCTTGCTTGCTTGCTTGCTTGCTTGCTTGCTTGCTTGCTTGCTGCTTGCTTGCTTGCTTGCTTGCTGCTTGCTTGCTTGCTTGCTTGCTTGCTTGCTTGCTTGCTTGCTTGCTTGCTTGCTTGCTTGCTTGCTTGCTTGCTTGCTTGCTTGCTTGCTTGCTTGCTTGCTTGCTTGCTTGCTTGCTTGCTTGCTTGCTTGCTTGCTTGCTTGCTTGCTTGCTTGCTTGCTTGCTTGCTTGCTTGCTTGCTTGCTTGCTTGCTTGCTTGCTTGCTTGCTTGCTTGCTTGCTTGCTTGCTTGCTTGCTTGCTTGCTTGCTTGCTTGCTTGCTTGCTTGCTTGCTTGCTTGCTTGCTTGCTTGCTTGCTTGCTTGCTTGCTTGCTTGCTTGCTTGCTTGCTTGCTTGCTTGCTTGCTTGCTTGCTTGCTTGCTTGCTTGCTTGCTTGCTTGCTTGCTTGCTTGCTTGCTTGCTTGCTTGCTTGCTTGCTTGCTTGCTTGCTTGCTTGCTTGCTTGCTTGCTTGCTTGCTTGCTTGCTTGCTTGCTTGCTTGCTTGCTTGCTTGCTTGCTTGCTTGCTTGCTTGCTTGCTTGCTTGCTTGCTTGCTTGCTTGCTTGCTTGCTTGCTTGCTTGCTTGCTTGCTTGCTTGCTTGCTTGCTTGCTTGCTTGCTTGCTTGCTTGCTTGCTTGCTTGCTTGCTTGCTTGCTTGCTTGCTTGCTTGCTTGCTTGCTTGCTTGCTTGCTTGCTTGCTTGCTTGCTTGCTTGCTTGCTTGCTTGCTTGCTTGCTTGCTTGCTTGCTTGCTTGCTTGCTTGCTTGCTTGCTTGCTTGCTTGCTTGCTTGCTTGCTTGCTTGCTTGCTTGCTTGCTTGCTTGCTTGCTTGCTTGCTTGCTTGCTTGCTTGCTTGCTTGCTTGCTTGCTTGCTTGCTTGCTTGCTTGCTGCTTGCTTGCTTGCTTGCTTGCTTGCTTGCTTGCTTGCTTGCTTGCTTGCTTGCTTGCTTGCTTGCTGCTTGCTTGCTTGCTTGCTTGCTTGCTTGCTTGCTTGCTTGCTTGCTTGCTTGCTTGCTTGCTTGCTTGCTTGCTTGCTTGCTTGCTTGCTTGCTTGCTTGCTTGCTTGCTTGCTTGCTTGCTTGCTTGCTTGCTTGCTTGCTTGCTTGCTTGCTTGCTTGCTTGCTTGCTTGCTTGCTTGCTTGCTTGCTTGCTTGCTTGCTTGCTTGCTTGCTTGCTTGCTTGCTTGCTTGCTTGCTTGCTTGCTTGCTTGCTTGCTTGCTTGCTTGCTTGCTTGCTTGCTCTGCTTGCTTGCTTGCTTGCTTGCTTGCTTGCTTGCTTGCTTGCTTGCTTGCTTGCTTGCTTGCTTGCTTGCTTGCTTGCTTGCTTGCTTGCTTGCTTGCTTGCTTGCTTGCTTGCTTGCTTGCTTGCTTGCTTGCTTGCTTGCTTGCTTGCTTGCTTGCTTGCTTGCTTGCTTGCTTGCTTGCTTGCTTGCTTGCTTGCTTGCTTGCTTGCTTGCTTGCTTGCTTGCTTGCTTGCTTGCTTGCTTGCTTGCTTGCTTGCTTGCTTGCTTGCTTGCTTGCTTGCTTGCTTGCTTGCTTGCTTGCTTGCTTGCTTGCTTGCTTGCTTGCTTGCTTGCTTGCTTGCTTGCTTGCTTGCTTGCTTGCTTGCTTGCTTGCTTGCTTGCTTGCTTGCTTGCTTGCTTGCTTGCTTGCTTGCTTGCTTGCTTGCTTGCTTGCTTGCTTGCTTGCTTGCTTGCTTGCTTGCTTGCTTGCTTGCTTGCTTGCTTGCTTGCTTGCTTGCTTGCTTGCTTGCTTGCTTGCTTGCTTGCTTGCTTGCTTGCTTGCTTGCTTGCTTGCTTGCTTGCTTGCTTGCTTGCTTGCTTGCTTGCTTGCTTGCTTGCTTGCTTGCTTGCTTGCTTGCTTGCTTGCTTGCTTGCTTGCTTGCTTGCTTGCTTGCTTGCTTGCTTGCTTGCTTGCTTGCTTGCTTGCTTGCTTGCTTGCTTGCTTGCTTGCTTGCTTGCTTGCTTGCTTGCTTGCTTGCTTGCTTGCTTGCTTGCTTGCTTGCTTGCTTGCTTGCTTGCTTGCTTGCTTGCTTGCTTGCTGCTTGCTTGCTTGCTTGCTTGCTTGCTTGCTTGCTTGCTTGCTTGCTTGCTTGCTTGCTTGCTTGCTTGCTTGCTTGCTTGCTTGCTTGCTTGCTTGCTTGCTTGCTTGCTTGCTTGCTTGCTTGCTTGCTTGCTTGCTTGCTTGCTTGCTTGCTTGCTTGCTTGCTTGCTTGCTTGCTTGCTTGCTTGCTTGCTTGCTTGCTTGCTTGCTTGCTTGCTTGCTTGCTTGCTTGCTTGCTTGCTTGCTTGCTTGCTTGCTTGCTTGCTTGCTTGCTTGCTTGCTTGCTTGCTTGCTTGCTTGCTTGCTTGCTTGCTTGCTTGCTTGCTTGCTTGCTTGCTTGCTTGCTTGCTTGCTTGCTTGCTTGCTTGCTTGCTTGCTTGCTTGCTTGCTTGCTTGCTTGCTTGCTTGCTTGCTTGCTTGCTTGCTTGCTTGCTTGCTTGCTTGCTTGCTTGCTTGCTTGCTTGCTTGCTTGCTTGCTTGCTTGCTTGCTTGCTTGCTTGCTTGCCTTGCTTGCTTGCTTGCTTGCTTGCTTGCTTGCTTGCTTGCTTGCTTGCTTGCTTGCTTGCTTGCTTGCTTGCTTGCTTGCTTGCTTGCTTGCTTGCTTGCTTGCTTGCTTGCTTGCTTGCTTGCTTGCTTGCTTGCTTGCTTGCTTGCTTGCTTGCTTGCTTGCTTGCTTGCTTGCTTGCTTGCTTGCTTGCTTGCTTGCTTGCTTGCTTGCTTGCTTGCTTGCTTGCTTGCTTGCTTGCTTGCTTGCTTGCTTGCTTGCTTGCTTGCTTGCTTGCTTGCTTGCTTGCTTGCTTGCTTGCTTGCTTGCTTGCTTGCTTGCTTGCTTGCTTGCTTGCTTGCTTGCTTGCTTGCTTGCTTGCTTGCTTGCTTGCTTGCTTGCTTGCTTGCTTGCTTGCTTGCTTGCTTGCTTGCTTGCTTGCTTGCTTGCTTGCTTGCTTGCTTGCTTGCTTGCTTGCTTGCTTGCTTGCTTGCTTGCTTGCTTGCTTGCTTGCTTGCTTGCTTGCTTGCTTGCTTGCTTGCTTGCTTGCTTGCTTGCTTGCTTGCTTGCTTGCTTGCTTGCTTGCTTGCTTGCTTGCTTGCTTGCTTGCTTGCTTGCTTGCTTGCTTGCTTGCTTGCTTGCTTGCTTGCTTGCTTGCTTGCTTGCTTGCTTGCTTGCTTGCTTGCTTGCTTGCTTGCTTGCTTGCTTGCTTGCTTGCTTGCTTGCTTGCTTGCTTGCTTGCTTGCTTGCTTGCTTGCTTGCTTGCTTGCTTGCTTGCTTGCTTGCTTGCTTGCTTGCTTGCTTGCTTGCTTGCTTGCTTGCTTGCTTGCTTGCTTGCTTGCTTGCTTGCTTGCTTGCTTGCTTGCTTGCTTGCTTGCTTGCTTGCTTGCTTGCTTGCTTGCTTGCTTGCTTGCTTGCTTGCTTGCTTGCTTGCTTGCTTGCTTGCTTGCTTGCTTGCTTGCTTGCTTGCTTGCTTGCTTGCTTGCTTGCTTGCTTGCTTGCTTGCTTGCTTGCTTGCTTGCTTGCTTGCTTGCTTGCTTGCTTGCTTGCTTGCTTGCTTGCTTGCTTGCTTGCTTGCTTGCTTGCTTGCTTGCTTGCTTGCTTGCTTGCTTGCTTGCTTGCTTGCTTGCTTGCTTGCTTGCTTGCTTGCTTGCTTGCTTGCTTGCTTGCTTGCTTGCTTGCTTGCTTGCTTGCTTGCTTGCTTGCTTGCTTGCTTGCTTGCTTGCTTGCTTGCTTGCTTGCTTGCTTGCTTGCTTGCTTGCTTGCTTGCTTGCTTGCTTGCTTGCTTGCTTGCTTGCTTGCTTGCTTGCTTGCTTGCTTGCTTGCTTGCTTGCTTGCTTGCTTGCTTGCTTGCTTGCTTGCTTGCTTGCTTGCTTGCTTGCTTGCTTGCTTGCTTGCTTGCTTGCTTGCTTGCTTGCTTGCTTGCTTGCTTGCTTGCTTGCTTGCTTGCTTGCTTGCTTGCTTGCTTGCTTGCTTGCTTGCTTGCTTGCTTGCTTGCTTGCTTGCTTGCTTGCTTGCTTGCTTGCTTGCTTGCTTGCTTGCTTGCTTGCTTGCTTGCTTGCTTGCTTGCTTGCTTGCTTGCTTGCTTGCTTGCTTGCTTGCTTGCTTGCTTGCTTGCTTGCTTGCTTGCTTGCTTGCTTGCTTGCTTGCTTGCTTGCTTGCTTGCTTGCTTGCTTGCTTGCTTGCTTGCTTGCTTGCTTGCTTGCTTGCTTGCTTGCTTGCTTGCTTGCTTGCTTGCTTGCTTGCTTGCTTGCTTGCTTGCTTGCTTGCTTGCTTGCTTGCTTGCTTGCTTGCTTGCTTGCTTGCTTGCTTGCTTGCTTGCTTGCTTGCTTGCTTGCTTGCTTGCTTGCTTGCTTGCTTGCTTGCTTGCTTGCTTGCTTGCTTGCTTGCTTGCTTGCTTGCTTGCTTGCTTGCTTGCTTGCTTGCTTGCTTGCTTGCTTGCTTGCTTGCTTGCTTGCTTGCTTGCTTGCTTGCTTGCTTGCTTGCTTGCTTGCTTGCTTGCTTGCTTGCTTGCTTGCTTGCTTGCTTGCTTGCTTGCTTGCTTGCTTGCTTGCTTGCTTGCTTGCTGCTTGCTTGCTTGCTTGCTTGCTTGCTTGCTTGCTTGCTTGCTTGCTTGCTTGCTTGCTTGCTTGCTTGCTTGCTTGCTTGCTTGCTTGCTTGCTTGCTTGCTTGCTTGCTTGCTTGCTTGCTTGCTTGCTTGCTTGCTTGCTTGCTTGCTTGCTTGCTTGCTTGCTTGCTTGCTTGCTTGCTTGCTTGCTTGCTTGCTTGCTTGCTTGCTTGCTTGCTTGCTTGCTTGCTTGCTTGCTTGCTTGCTTGCTTGCTTGCTTGCTTGCTTGCTTGCTTGCTTGCTTGCTTGCTTGCTTGCTTGCTTGCTTGCTTGCTTGCTTGCTTGCTTGCTTGCTTGCTTGCTTGCTTGCTTGCTTGCTTGCTTGCTTGCTTGCTTGCTTGCTTGCTTGCTTGCTTGCTTGCTTGCTTGCTTGCTTGCTTGCTTGCTTGCTTGCTTGCTTGCTTGCTTGCTTGCTTGCTTGCTTGCTTGCTTGCTTGCTTGCTTGCTTGCTTGCTTGCTTGCTTGCTTGCTTGCTTGCTTGCTTGCTTGCTTGCTTGCTTGCTTGCTTGCTTGCTTGCTTGCTTGCTTGCTTGCTTGCTTGCTTGCTTGCTTGCTTGCTTGCTTGCTTGCTTGCTTGCTTGCTTGCTTGCTTGCTTGCTTGCTTGCTTGCTTGCTTGCTTGCTTGCTTGCTTGCTTGCTTGCTTGCTTGCTTGCTTGCTTGCTTGCTTGCTTGCTTGCTTGCTTGCTTGCTTGCTTGCTTGCTTGCTTGCTTGCTTGCTTGCTTGCTTGCTTGCTTGCTTGCTTGCTTGCTTGCTTGCTTGCTTGCTTGCTTGCTTGCTTGCTTGCTTGCTTGCTTGCTTGCTTGCTTGCTTGCTTGCTTGCTTGCTTGCTTGCTTGCTTGCTTGCTTGCTTGCTTGCTTGCTTGCTTGCTTGCTTGCTTGCTTGCTTGCTTGCTTGCTTGCTTGCTTGCTTGCTTGCTTGCTTGCTTGCTTGCTTGCTTGCTTGCTTGCTTGCTTGCTTCTTGCTTGCTTGCTTGCTTGCTTGCTTGCTTGCTTGCTTGCTTGCTTGCTTGCTTGCTTGCTTGCTTGCTTGCTTGCTTGCTTGCTTGCTTGCTTGCTTGCTTGCTTGCTTGCTTGCTTGCTTGCTTGCTTGCTTGCTTGCTTGCTTGCTTGCTTGCTTGCTTGCTTGCTTGCTTGCTTGCTTGCTTGCTTGCTTGCTTGCTTGCTTGCTTGCTTGCTTGCTTGCTTGCTTGCTTGCTTGCTTGCTTGCTTGCTTGCTTGCTTGCTTGCTTGCTTGCTTGCTTGCTTGCTTGCTTGCTTGCTTGCTTGCTTGCTTGCTTGCTTGCTTGCTTGCTTGCTTGCTTGCTTGCTTGCTTGCTTGCTTGCTTGCTTGCTTGCTTGCTTGCTTGCTGCTTGCTTGCTTGCTTGCTTGCTTGCTTGCTTGCTTGCTTGCTTGCTTGCTTGCTTGCTTGCTTGCTTGCTTGCTTGCTTGCTTGCTTGCTTGCTTGCTTGCTTGCTTGCTTGCTTGCTTGCTTGCTTGCTTGCTTGCTTGCTTGCTTGCTTGCTTGCTTGCTTGCTTGCTTGCTTGCTTGCTTGCTTGCTTGCTTGCTTGCTTGCTTGCTTGCTTGCTTGCTTGCTTGCTTGCTTGCTTGCTTGCTTGCTTGCTTGCTTGCTTGCTTGCTTGCTTGCTTGCTTGCTTGCTTGCTTGCTTGCTTGCTTGCTTGCTTGCTTGCTTGCTTGCTTGCTTGCTTGCTTGCTTGCTTGCTTGCTTGCTTGCTTGCTTGCTTGCTTGCTTGCTTGCTTGCTTGCTTGCTTGCTTGCTTGCTTGCTTGCTTGCTTGCTTGCTTGCTTGCTTGCTTGCTTGCTTGCTTGCTTGCTTGCTTGCTTGCTTGCTTGCTTGCTTGCTTGCTTGCTTGCTTGCTTGCTTGCTTGCTTGCTTGCTTGCTTGCTTGCTTGCTTGCTTGCTTGCTTGCTTGCTTGCTGCTTGCTTGCTTGCTTGCTTGCTTGCTTGCTTGCTTGCTTGCTTGCTTGCTTGCTTGCTTGCTTGCTTGCTTGCTTGCTTGCTTGCTTGCTTGCTTGCTTGCTTGCTTGCTTGCTTGCTTGCTTGCTTGCTTGCTTGCTTGCTTGCTTGCTTGCTTGCTTGCTTGCTTGCTTGCTTGCTTGCTTGCTTGCTTGCTTGCTTGCTTGCTTGCTTGCTTGCTTGCTTGCTTGCTTGCTTGCTTGCTTGCTTGCTTGCTTGCTTGCTTGCTTGCTTGCTTGCTTGCTTGCTTGCTTGCTTGCTTGCTTGCTTGCTTGCTTGCTTGCTTGCTTGCTTGCTTGCTTGCTTGCTTGCTTGCTTGCTTGCTTGCTTGCTTGCTTGCTTGCTTGCTTGCTTGCTTGCTTGCTTGCTTGCTTGCTTGCTTGCTTGCTTGCTTGCTTGCTTGCTTGCTTGCTTGCTTGCTTGCTTGCTTGCTTGCTTGCTTGCTTGCTTGCTTGCTTGCTTGCTTGCTTGCTTGCTTGCTTGCTTGCTTGCTTGCTTGCTTGCTTGCTTGCTTGCTTGCTTGCTTGCTTGCTTGCTTGCTTGCTTGCTTGCTTGCTTGCTTGCTTGCTTGCTTGCTTGCTTGCTTGCTTGCTTGCTTGCTTGCTTGCTTGCTTGCTTGCTTGCTTGCTTGCTTGCTTGCTTGCTTGCTTGCTTGCTTGCTTGCTTGCTTGCTTGCTTGCTTGCTTGCTTGCTTGCTTGCTTGCTTGCTTGCTTGCTTGCTTGCTTGCTTGCTTGCTTGCTTGCTTGCTTGCTTGCTTGCTTGCTTGCTTGCTTGCTTGCTTGCTTGCTTGCTTGCTTGCTTGCTTGCTTGCTTGCTTGCTTGCTTGCTTGCTTGCTTGCTTGCTTGCTTGCTTGCTTGCTTGCTTGCTTGCTTGCTTGCTTGCTTGCTTGCTTGCTTGCTTGCTTGCTTGCTTGCTTGCTTGCTTGCTTGCTTGCTTGCTTGCTTGCTTGCTTGCTTGCTTGCTTGCTTGCTTGCTTGCTTGCTTGCTTGCTTGCTTGCTTGCTTGCTTGCTTGCTTGCTTGCTTGCTTGCTTGCTTGCTTGCTTGCTTGCTTGCTTGCTTGCTTGCTTGCTTGCTTGCTTGCTTGCTTGCTTGCTTGCTTGCTTGCTTGCTTGCTTGCTTGCTTGCTTGCTTGCTTGCTTGCTTGCTTGCTTGCTTGCTTGCTTGCTTGCTTGCTTGCTTGCTTGCTTGCTTGCTTGCTTGCTTGCTTGCTTGCTTGCTTGCTTGCTTGCTTGCTTGCTTGCTTGCTTGCTTGCTTGCTTGCTTGCTTGCTTGCTTGCTTGCTTGCTTGCTTGCTTGCTTGCTTGCTTGCTTGCTTGCTTGCTTGCTTGCTTGCTTGCTTGCTTGCTTGCTTGCTTGCTTGCTTGCTTGCTTGCTTGCTTGCTTGCTTGCTTGCTTGCTTGCTTGCTTGCTTGCTTGCTTGCTTGCTTGCTTGCTTGCTTGCTTGCTTGCTTGCTTGCTTGCTTGCTTGCTTGCTTGCTTGCTTGCTTGCTTGCTTGCTTGCTTGCTTGCTTGCTTGCTTGCTTGCTTGCTTGCTTGCTTGCTTGCTTGCTTGCTTGCTTGCTTGCTTGCTTGCTTGCTTGCTTGCTTGCTTGCTTGCTTGCTTGCTTGCTTGCTTGCTTGCTTGCTTGCTTGCTTGCTTGCTTGCTTGCTTGCTTGCTTGCTTGCTTGCTTGCTTGCTTGCTTGCTTGCTTGCTTGCTTGCTTGCTTGCTTGCTTGCTTGCTTGCTTGCTTGCTTGCTTGCTTGCTTGCTTGCTTGCTTGCTTGCTTGCTTGCTTGCTTGCTTGCTTGCTTGCTTGCTTGCTTGCTTGCTTGCTTGCTTGCTTGCTTGCTTGCTTGCTTGCTTGCTTGCTTGCTTGCTTGCTTGCTTGCTTGCTTGCTTGCTTGCTTGCTTGCTTGCTTGCTTGCTTGCTTGCTTGCTTGCTTGCTTGCTTGCTTGCTTGCTTGCTTGCTTGCTTGCTTGCTTGCTTGCTTGCTTGCTTGCTTGCTTGCTTGCTTGCTTGCTTGCTTGCTTGCTTGCTTGCTTGCTTGCTTGCTTGCTTGCTTGCTTGCTTGCTTGCTTGCTTGCTTGCTTGCTTGCTTGCTTGCTTGCTTGCTTGCTTGCTTGCTTGCTTGCTTGCTTGCTTGCTTGCTTGCTTGCTTGCTTGCTTGCTTGCTTGCTTGCTTGCTTGCTTGCTTGCTTGCTTGCTTGCTTGCTTGCTTGCTTGCTTGCTTGCTTGCTTGCTTGCTTGCTTGCTTGCTTGCTTGCTTGCTTGCTTGCTTGCTTGCTTGCTTGCTTGCTTGCTTGCTTGCTTGCTTGCTTGCTTGCTTGCTTGCTTGCTTGCTTGCTTGCTTGCTTGCTTGCTTGCTTGCTTGCTTGCTTGCTTGCTTGCTTGCTTGCTTGCTTGCTTGCTTGCTTGCTTGCTTGCTTGCTTGCTTGCTTGCTTGCTTGCTTGCTTGCTTGCTTGCTTGCTTGCTTGCTTGCTTGCTTGCTTGCTTGCTTGCTTGCTTGCTTGCTTGCTTGCTTGCTTGCTTGCTTGCTTGCTTGCTTGCTTGCTTGCTGCTTGCTTGCTTGCTTGCTTGCTTGCTTGCTTGCTTGCTTGCTTGCTTGCTTGCTTGCTTGCTTGCTTGCTTGCTTGCTTGCTTGCTTGCTTGCTTGCTTGCTTGCTTGCTTGCTTGCTTGCTTGCTTGCTTGCTTGCTTGCTTGCTTGCTTGCTTGCTTGCTTGCTTGCTTGCTTGCTTGCTTGCTTGCTTGCTTGCTTGCTTGCTTGCTTGCTTGCTTGCTTGCTTGCTTGCTTGCTTGCTTGCTTGCTTGCTTGCTTGCTTGCTTGCTTGCTTGCTTGCTTGCTTGCTTGCTTGCTTGCTTGCTTGCTTGCTTGCTTGCTTGCTTGCTTGCTTGCTTGCTTGCTTGCTTGCTTGCTTGCTTGCTTGCTTGCTTGCTTGCTTGCTTGCTTGCTTGCTTGCTTGCTTGCTTGCTTGCTTGCTTGCTTGCTTGCTTGCTTGCTTGCTTGCTTGCTTGCTTGCTTGCTTGCTTGCTTGCTTGCTTGCTTGCTTGCTTGCTTGCTTGCTTGCTTGCTTGCTTGCTTGCTTGCTTGCTTGCTTGCTTGCTTGCTTGCTTGCTTGCTTGCTTGCTTGCTTGCTTGCTTGCTTGCTTGCTTGCTTGCTTGCTTGCTTGCTTGCTTGCTTGCTTGCTTGCTTGCTTGCTTGCTTGCTTGCTTGCTTGCTTGCTTGCTTGCTTGCTTGCTTGCTTGCTTGCTTGCTTGCTTGCTTGCTTGCTTGCTTGCTTGCTTGCTTGCTTGCTTGCTTGCTTGCTTGCTTGCTTGCTTGCTTGCTTGCTTGCTTGCTTGCTTGCTTGCTTGCTTGCTTGCTTGCTTGCTTGCTTGCTTGCTTGCTTGCTTGCTTGCTTGCTTGCTTGCTTGCTTGCTTGCTTGCTTGCTTGCTTGCTTGCTTGCTTGCTTGCTTGCTTGCTTGCTTGCTTGCTTGCTTGCTTGCTTGCTTGCTTGCTTGCTTGCTTGCTTGCTTGCTTGCTTGCTTGCTTGCTTGCTTGCTTGCTTGCTTGCTTGCTTGCTTGCTTGCTTGCTTGCTTGCTTGCTTGCTTGCTTGCTTGCTTGCTTGCTTGCTTGCTTGCTTGCTTGCTTGCTTGCTTGCTTGCTTGCTTGCTTGCTTGCTTGCTTGCTTGCTTGCTTGCTTGCTTGCTTGCTTGCTTGCTTGCTTGCTTGCTTGCTTGCTTGCTTGCTTGCTTGCTTGCTTGCTTGCTTGCTTGCTTGCTTGCTTGCTTGCTTGCTTGCTTGCTTGCTTGCTTGCTTGCTTGCTTGCTTGCTTGCTTGCTTGCTTGCTTGCTTGCTTGCTTGCTTGCTTGCTTGCTTGCTTGCTTGCTTGCTTGCTTGCTTGCTTGCTTGCTTGCTTGCTTGCTTGCTTGCTTGCTTGCTTGCTTGCTTGCTTGCTTGCTTGCTTGCTTGCTTGCTTGCTTGCTTGCTTGCTTGCTTGCTTGCTTGCTTGCTTGCTTGCTTGCTTGCTTGCTTGCTTGCTTGCTTGCTTGCTTGCTTGCTTGCTTGCTTGCTTGCTTGCTTGCTTGCTTGCTTGCTTGCTTGCTTGCTTGCTTGCTTGCTTGCTTGCTTGCTTGCTTGCTTGCTTGCTTGCTTGCTTGCTTGCTTGCTTGCTTGCTTGCTTGCTTGCTTGCTTGCTTGCTTGCTTGCTTGCTTGCTTGCTTGCTTGCTTGCTTGCTTGCTTGCTTGCTTGCTTGCTTGCTTGCTTGCTTGCTTGCTTGCTTGCTTGCTTGCTTGCTTGCTTGCTTGCTTGCTTGCTTGCTTGCTTGCTTGCTTGCTTGCTTGCTTGCTTGCTTGCTTGCTTGCTTGCTTGCTTGCTTGCTTGCTTGCTTGCTTGCTTGCTTGCTTGCTTGCTTGCTTGCTTGCTTGCTTGCTTGCTTGCTTGCTTGCTTGCTTGCTTGCTTGCTTGCTTGCTTGCTTGCTTGCTTGCTTGCTTGCTTGCTTGCTTGCTTGCTTGCTTGCTTGCTTGCTTGCTTGCTTGCTTGCTTGCTTGCTTGCTTGCTTGCTTGCTTGCTTGCTTGCTTGCTTGCTTGCTTGCTTGCTTGCTTGCTTGCTTGCTTGCTTGCTTGCTTGCTTGCTTGCTTGCTTGCTTGCTTGCTTGCTTGCTTGCTTGCTTGCTTGCTTGCTTGCTTGCTTGCTTGCTTGCTTGCTTGCTTGCTTGCTTGCTTGCTTGCTTGCTTGCTTGCTTGCTTGCTTGCTTGCTTGCTTGCTTGCTTGCTTGCTTGCTTGCTTGCTTGCTTGCTTGCTTGCTTGCTTGCTTGCTTGCTTGCTTGCTTGCTTGCTTGCTTGCTTGCTTGCTTGCTTGCTTGCTTGCTTGCTTGCTTGCTTGCTTGCTTGCTTGCTTGCTTGCTTGCTTGCTTGCTTGCTTGCTTGCTTGCTTGCTTGCTTGCTTGCTTGCTTGCTTGCTTGCTTGCTTGCTTGCTTGCTTGCTTGCTTGCTTGCTTGCTTGCTTGCTTGCTTGCTTGCTTGCTTGCTTGCTTGCTTGCTTGCTTGCTTGCTTGCTTGCTTGCTTGCTTGCTTGCTTGCTTGCTTGCTTGCTTGCTTGCTTGCTTGCTTGCTTGCTTGCTTGCTTGCTTGCTTGCTTGCTTGCTTGCTTGCTTGCTTGCTTGCTTGCTTGCTTGCTTGCTTGCTTGCTTGCTTGCTTGCTTGCTTGCTTGCTTGCTTGCTTGCTTGCTTGCTTGCTTGCTTGCTTGCTTGCTTGCTTGCTTGCTTGCTTGCTTGCTTGCTTGCTTGCTTGCTTGCTTGCTTGCTTGCTTGCTTGCTTGCTTGCTTGCTTGCTTGCTTGCTTGCTTGCTTGCTTGCTTGCTTGCTTGCTTGCTTGCTTGCTTGCTTGCTTGCTTGCTTGCTTGCTTGCTTGCTTGCTTGCTTGCTTGCTTGCTTGCTTGCTTGCTTGCTTGCTTGCTTGCTTGCTTGCTTGCTTGCTTGCTTGCTTGCTTGCTTGCTTGCTTGCTTGCTTGCTTGCTTGCTTGCTTGCTTGCTTGCTTGCTTGCTTGCTTGCTTGCTTGCTTGCTTGCTTGCTTGCTTGCTTGCTTGCTTGCTTGCTTGCTTGCTTGCTTGCTTGCTTGCTTGCTTGCTTGCTTGCTTGCTTGCTTGCTTGCTTGCTTGCTTGCTTGCTTGCTTGCTTGCTTGCTTGCTTGCTTGCTTGCTTGCTTGCTTGCTTGCTTGCTTGCTTGCTTGCTTGCTTGCTTGCTTGCTTGCTTGCTTGCTTGCTTGCTTGCTTGCTTGCTTGCTTGCTTGCTTGCTTGCTTGCTTGCTTGCTTGCTTGCTTGCTTGCTTGCTTGCTTGCTTGCTTGCTTGCTTGCTTGCTTGCTTGCTTGCTTGCTTGCTTGCTTGCTTGCTTGCTTGCTTGCTTGCTTGCTTGCTTGCTTGCTTGCTTGCTTGCTTGCTTGCTTGCTTGCTTGCTTGCTTGCTTGCTTGCTTGCTTGCTTGCTTGCTTGCTTGCTTGCTTGCTTGCTTGCTTGCTTGCTTGCTTGCTTGCTTGCTTGCTTGCTTGCTTGCTTGCTTGCTTGCTTGCTTGCTTGCTTGCTTGCTTGCTTGCTTGCTTGCTTGCTTGCTTGCTTGCTTGCTTGCTTGCTTGCTTGCTTGCTTGCTTGCTTGCTTGCTTGCTTGCTTGCTTGCTTGCTTGCTTGCTTGCTTGCTTGCTTGCTTGCTTGCTTGCTTGCTTGCTTGCTTGCTTGCTTGCTTGCTTGCTTGCTTGCTTGCTTGCTTGCTTGCTTGCTTGCTTGCTTGCTTGCTTGCTTGCTTGCTTGCTTGCTTGCTTGCTTGCTTGCTTGCTTGCTTGCTTGCTTGCTTGCTTGCTTGCTTGCTTGCTTGCTTGCTTGCTTGCTTGCTTGCTTGCTTGCTTGCTTGCTTGCTTGCTTGCTTGCTTGCTTGCTTGCTTGCTTGCTTGCTTGCTTGCTTGCTTGCTTGCTTGCTTGCTTGCTTGCTTGCTTGCTTGCTTGCTTGCTTGCTTGCTTGCTTGCTTGCTTGCTTGCTTGCTTGCTTGCTTGCTTGCTTGCTTGCTTGCTTGCTTGCTGCTTGCTTGCTTGCTTGCTTGCTTGCTTGCTTGCTTGCTTGCTTGCTTGCTTGCTTGCTTGCTTGCTTGCTTGCTTGCTTGCTTGCTTGCTTGCTTGCTTGCTTGCTTGCTTGCTTGCTTGCTTGCTTGCTTGCTTGCTTGCTTGCTTGCTTGCTTGCTTGCTTGCTTGCTTGCTTGCTTGCTTGCTTGCTTGCTTGCTTGCTTGCTTGCTTGCTTGCTTGCTTGCTTGCTTGCTTGCTTGCTTGCTTGCTTGCTTGCTTGCTTGCTTGCTTGCTTGCTTGCTTGCTTGCTTGCTTGCTTGCTTGCTTGCTTGCTTGCTTGCTTGCTGCTTGCTTGCTTGCTTGCTTGCTTGCTTGCTTGCTTGCTTGCTTGCTTGCTTGCTTGCTTGCTTGCTTGCTTGCTTGCTTGCTTGCTTGCTTGCTTGCTTGCTTGCTTGCTTGCTTGCTTGCTTGCTTGCTTGCTTGCTTGCTTGCTTGCTTGCTTGCTTGCTTGCTTGCTTGCTTGCTTGCTTGCTTGCTTGCTTGCTTGCTTGCTTGCTTGCTTGCTTGCTTGCTTGCTTGCTTGCTTGCTTGCTTGCTTGCTTGCTTGCTTGCTTGCTTGCTTGCTTGCTTGCTTGCTTGCTTGCTTGCTTGCTTGCTTGCTTGCTTGCTTGCTTGCTTGCTTGCTTGCTTGCTTGCTTGCTTGCTTGCTTGCTTGCTTGCTTGCTTGCTTGCTTGCTTGCTTGCTTGCTTGCTTGCTTGCTTGCTTGCTTGCTTGCTTGCTTGCTTGCTTGCTTGCTTGCTTGCTTGCTTGCTTGCTTGCTTGCTTGCTTGCTTGCTTGCTTGCTTGCTTGCTTGCTTGCTTGCTTGCTTGCTTGCTTGCTTGCTTGCTTGCTTGCTTGCTTGCTTGCTTGCTTGCTTGCTTGCTTGCTTGCTTGCTTGCTTGCTTGCTTGCTTGCTTGCTTGCTTGCTTGCTTGCTTGCTTGCTTGCTTGCTTGCTTGCTTGCTTGCTTGCTTGCTTGCTTGCTTGCTTGCTTGCTTGCTTGCTTGCTTGCTTGCTTGCTTGCTTGCTTGCTTGCTTGCTTGCTTGCTTGCTTGCTTGCTTGCTTGCTTGCTTGCTTGCTTGCTTGCTTGCTTGCTTGCTTGCTTGCTTGCTTGCTTGCTTGCTTGCTTGCTTGCTTGCTTGCTTGCTTGCTTGCTTGCTTGCTTGCTTGCTTGCTTGCTTGCTTGCTTGCTTGCTTGCTTGCTTGCTTGCTTGCTTGCTTGCTTGCTTGCTTGCTTGCTTGCTTGCTTGCTTGCTTGCTTGCTTGCTTGCTTGCTTGCTTGCTTGCTTGCTTGCTTGCTTGCTTGCTTGCTTGCTTGCTTGCTTGCTTGCTTGCTTGCTTGCTTGCTTGCTTGCTTGCTTGCTTGCTTGCTTGCTTGCTTGCTTGCTTGCTTGCTTGCTTGCTTGCTTGCTTGCTTGCTTGCTTGCTTGCTTGCTTGCTTGCTTGCTTGCTTGCTTGCTTGCTTGCTTGCTTGCTTGCTTGCTGCTTGCTTGCTTGCTTGCTTGCTTGCTTGCTTGCTTGCTTGCTTGCTTGCTTGCTTGCTTGCTTGCTTGCTTGCTTGCTTGCTTGCTTGCTTGCTTGCTTGCTTGCTTGCTTGCTTGCTTGCTTGCTTGCTTGCTTGCTTGCTTGCTTGCTTGCTTGCTTGCTTGCTTGCTTGCTTGCTTGCTTGCTTGCTTGCTTGCTTGCTTGCTTGCTTGCTTGCTTGCTTGCTTGCTTGCTTGCTTGCTTGCTTGCTTGCTTGCTTGCTTGCTTGCTTGCTTGCTTGCTTGCTTGCTTGCTTGCTTGCTTGCTTGCTTGCTTGCTTGCTTGCTTGCTTGCTTGCTTGCTTGCTTGCTTGCTTGCTTGCTTGCTTGCTTGCTTGCTTGCTTGCTTGCTTGCTTGCTTGCTTGCTTGCTTGCTTGCTTGCTTGCTTGCTTGCTTGCTTGCTTGCTTGCTTGCTTGCTTGCTTGCTTGCTTGCTTGCTTGCTTGCTTGCTTGCTTGCTTGCTTGCTTGCTTGCTTGCTTGCTTGCTTGCTTGCTTGCTTGCTTGCTTGCTTGCTTGCTTGCTTGCTTGCTTGCTTGCTTGCTTGCTTGCTTGCTTGCTTGCTTGCTTGCTTGCTTGCTTGCTTGCTTGCTTGCTTGCTTGCTTGCTTGCTTGCTTGCTTGCTTGCTTGCTTGCTTGCTTGCTTGCTTGCTTGCTTGCTTGCTTGCTTGCTTGCTTGCTTGCTTGCTTGCTTGCTTGCTTGCTTGCTTGCTTGCTTGCTTGCTTGCTTGCTTGCTTGCTTGCTTGCTTGCTTGCTTGCTTGCTTGCTTGCTTGCTTGCTTGCTTGCTTGCTTGCTTGCTTGCTTGCTTGCTTGCTTGCTTGCTTGCTTGCTTGCTTGCTTGCTTGCTTGCTTGCTTGCTTGCTTGCTTGCTTGCTTGCTTGCTTGCTTGCTTGCTTGCTTGCTTGCTTGCTTGCTTGCTTGCTTGCTTGCTTGCTTGCTTGCTTGCTTGCTTGCTTGCTTGCTTGCTTGCTTGCTTGCTTGCTTGCTTGCTTGCTTGCTTGCTTGCTTGCTTGCTTGCTTGCTTGCTTGCTTGCTTGCTTGCTTGCTTGCTTGCTTGCTTGCTTGCTTGCTTGCTTGCTTGCTTGCTTGCTTGCTTGCTTGCTTGCTTGCTTGCTTGCTTGCTTGCTTGCTTGCTTGCTTGCTTGCTTGCTTGCTTGCTTGCTTGCTTGCTTGCTTGCTTGCTTGCTTGCTTGCTTGCTTGCTTGCTTGCTTGCTTGCTTGCTTGCTTGCTTGCTTGCTTGCTTGCTTGCTTGCTTGCTTGCTTGCTTGCTTGCTTGCTTGCTTGCTTGCTTGCTTGCTTGCTTGCTTGCTTGCTTGCTTGCTTGCTTGCTTGCTTGCTTGCTTGCTTGCTTGCTTGCTTGCTTGCTTGCTTGCTTGCTTGCTTGCTTGCTTGCTTGCTTGCTTGCTTGCTTGCTTGCTTGCTTGCTTGCTTGCTTGCTTGCTTGCTTGCTTGCTTGCTTGCTTGCTTGCTTGCTTGCTTGCTTGCTTGCTTGCTTGCTTGCTTGCTTGCTTGCTTGCTTGCTTGCTTGCTTGCTTGCTTGCTTGCTTGCTTGCTTGCTTGCTTGCTTGCTTGCTTGCTTGCTTGCTTGCTTGCTTGCTTGCTTGCTTGCTTGCTTGCTTGCTTGCTTGCTTGCTTGCTTGCTTGCTTGCTTGCTTGCTTGCTTGCTTGCTTGCTTGCTTGCTTGCTTGCTTGCTTGCTTGCTTGCTTGCTTGCTTGCTTGCTTGCTTGCTTGCTTGCTTGCTTGCTTGCTTGCTTGCTTGCTTGCTTGCTTGCTTGCTTGCTTGCTTGCTTGCTTGCTTGCTTGCTTGCTTGCTTGCTTGCTTGCTTGCTTGCTTGCTTGCTTGCTTGCTTGCTTGCTTGCTTGCTTGCTTGCTTGCTTGCTTGCTTGCTTGCTTGCTTGCTTGCTTGCTTGCTTGCTTGCTTGCTTGCTTGCTTGCTTGCTTGCTTGCTTGCTTGCTTGCTTGCTTGCTTGCTTGCTTGCTTGCTTGCTTGCTTGCTTGCTTGCTTGCTTGCTTGCTTGCTTGCTTGCTTGCTTGCTTGCTTGCTTGCTTGCTTGCTTGCTTGCTTGCTTGCTTGCTTGCTTGCTTGCTTGCTTGCTTGCTTGCTTGCTTGCTTGCTTGCTTGCTTGCTTGCTTGCTTGCTTGCTTGCTTGCTTGCTTGCTTGCTTGCTTGCTTGCTTGCTTGCTTGCTTGCTTGCTTGCTTGCTTGCTTGCTTGCTTGCTTGCTTGCTTGCTTGCTTGCTTGCTTGCTTGCTTGCTTGCTTGCTTGCTTGCTTGCTTGCTTGCTTGCTTGCTTGCTTGCTTGCTTGCTTGCTTGCTTGCTTGCTTGCTTGCTTGCTTGCTTGCTTGCTTGCTTGCTTGCTTGCTTGCTTGCTTGCTTGCTTGCTTGCTTGCTTGCTTGCTTGCTTGCTTGCTTGCTTGCTTGCTTGCTTGCTTGCTTGCTTGCTTGCTTGCTTGCTTGCTTGCTTGCTTGCTTGCTTGCTTGCTTGCTTGCTTGCTTGCTTGCTTGCTTGCTTGCTTGCTTGCTTGCTTGCTTGCTTGCTTGCTTGCTTGCTTGCTTGCTTGCTTGCTTGCTTGCTTGCTTGCTTGCTTGCTTGCTTGCTTGCTTGCTTGCTTGCTTGCTTGCTTGCTTGCTTGCTTGCTTGCTTGCTTGCTTGCTTGCTTGCTTGCTTGCTTGCTTGCTTGCTTGCTTGCTTGCTTGCTTGCTTGCTTGCTTGCTTGCTTGCTTGCTTGCTTGCTTGCTTGCTTGCTTGCTTGCTTGCTTGCTTGCTTGCTTGCTTGCTTGCTTGCTTGCTTGCTTGCTTGCTTGCTTGCTTGCTTGCTTGCTTGCTTGCTTGCTTGCTTGCTTGCTTGCTTGCTTGCTTGCTTGCTTGCTTGCTTGCTTGCTTGCTTGCTTGCTTGCTTGCTTGCTTGCTTGCTTGCTTGCTTGCTTGCTTGCTTGCTTGCTTGCTTGCTTGCTTGCTTGCTTGCTTGCTTGCTTGCTTGCTTGCTTGCTTGCTTGCTTGCTTGCTTGCTTGCTTGCTTGCTTGCTTGCTTGCTTGCTTGCTTGCTTGCTTGCTTGCTTGCTTGCTTGCTTGCTTGCTTGCTTGCTTGCTTGCTTGCTTGCTTGCTTGCTTGCTTGCTTGCTTGCTTGCTTGCTTGCTTGCTTGCTTGCTTGCTTGCTTGCTTGCTTGCTTGCTTGCTTGCTTGCTTGCTTGCTTGCTTGCTTGCTTGCTTGCTTGCTTGCTTGCTTGCTTGCTTGCTTGCTTGCTTGCTTGCTTGCTTGCTTGCTTGCTTGCTTGCTTGCTTGCTTGCTTGCTTGCTTGCTTGCTTGCTTGCTTGCTTGCTTGCTTGCTTGCTTGCTTGCTTGCTTGCTTGCTTGCTTGCTTGCTTGCTTGCTTGCTTGCTTGCTTGCTTGCTTGCTTGCTTGCTTGCTTGCTTGCTTGCTTGCTTGCTTGCTTGCTTGCTTGCTTGCTTGCTTGCTTGCTTGCTTGCTTGCTTGCTTGCTTGCTTGCTTGCTTGCTTGCTTGCTTGCTTGCTTGCTTGCTTGCTTGCTTGCTTGCTTGCTTGCTTGCTTGCTTGCTTGCTTGCTTGCTTGCTTGCTTGCTTGCTTGCTTGCTTGCTTGCTTGCTTGCTTGCTTGCTTGCTTGCTTGCTTGCTTGCTTGCTTGCTTGCTTGCTTGCTTGCTTGCTTGCTTGCTTGCTTGCTTGCTTGCTTGCTTGCTTGCTTGCTTGCTTGCTTGCTTGCTTGCTTGCTTGCTTGCTTGCTTGCTTGCTTGCTTGCTTGCTTGCTTGCTTGCTTGCTTGCTTGCTTGCTTGCTTGCTTGCTTGCTTGCTTGCTTGCTTGCTTGCTTGCTTGCTTGCTTGCTTGCTTGCTTGCTTGCTTGCTTGCTTGCTTGCTTGCTTGCTTGCTTGCTTGCTTGCTTGCTTGCTTGCTTGCTTGCTTGCTTGCTTGCTTGCTTGCTTGCTTGCTTGCTTGCTTGCTTGCTTGCTTGCTTGCTTGCTTGCTTGCTTGCTTGCTTGCTTGCTTGCTTGCTTGCTTGCTTGCTTGCTTGCTTGCTTGCTTGCTTGCTTGCTTGCTTGCTTGCTTGCTTGCTTGCTTGCTTGCTTGCTTGCTTGCTTGCTTGCTTGCTTGCTTGCTTGCTTGCTTGCTTGCTTGCTTGCTTGCTTGCTTGCTTGCTTGCTTGCTTGCTTGCTTGCTTGCTTGCTTGCTTGCTTGCTTGCTTGCTTGCTTGCTTGCTTGCTTGCTTGCTTGCTTGCTTGCTTGCTTGCTTGCTTGCTTGCTTGCTTGCTTGCTTGCTTGCTTGCTTGCTTGCTTGCTTGCTTGCTTGCTTGCTTGCTTGCTTGCTTGCTTGCTTGCTTGCTTGCTTGCTTGCTTGCTTGCTTGCTTGCTTGCTTGCTTGCTTGCTTGCTTGCTTGCTTGCTTGCTTGCTTGCTTGCTTGCTTGCTTGCTTGCTTGCTTGCTTGCTTGCTTGCTTGCTTGCTTGCTTGCTTGCTTGCTTGCTTGCTTGCTTGCTTGCTTGCTTGCTTGCTTGCTTGCTTGCTTGCTTGCTTGCTTGCTTGCTTGCTTGCTTGCTTGCTTGCTTGCTTGCTTGCTTGCTTGCTTGCTTGCTTGCTTGCTTGCTTGCTTGCTTGCTTGCTTGCTTGCTTGCTTGCTTGCTTGCTTGCTTGCTTGCTTGCTTGCTTGCTTGCTTGCTTGCTTGCTTGCTTGCTTGCTTGCTTGCTTGCTTGCTTGCTTGCTTGCTTGCTTGCTTGCTTGCTTGCTTGCTTGCTTGCTTGCTTGCTTGCTTGCTTGCTTGCTTGCTTGCTTGCTTGCTTGCTTGCTTGCTTGCTTGCTTGCTTGCTTGCTTGCTTGCTTGCTTGCTTGCTTGCTTGCTTGCTTGCTTGCTTGCTTGCTTGCTTGCTTGCTTGCTTGCTTGCTTGCTTGCTTGCTTGCTTGCTTGCTTGCTTGCTTGCTTGCTTGCTTGCTTGCTTGCTTGCTTGCTTGCTTGCTTGCTTGCTTGCTTGCTTGCTTGCTTGCTTGCTTGCTTGCTTGCTTGCTTGCTTGCTTGCTTGCTTGCTTGCTTGCTTGCTTGCTTGCTTGCTTGCTTGCTTGCTTGCTTGCTTGCTTGCTTGCTTGCTTGCTTGCTTGCTTGCTTGCTTGCTTGCTTGCTTGCTTGCTTGCTTGCTTGCTTGCTTGCTTGCTTGCTTGCTTGCTTGCTTGCTTGCTTGCTTGCTTGCTTGCTTGCTTGCTTGCTTGCTTGCTTGCTTGCTTGCTTGCTTGCTTGCTTGCTTGCTTGCTTGCTTGCTTGCTTGCTTGCTTGCTTGCTTGCTTGCTTGCTTGCTTGCTTGCTTGCTTGCTTGCTTGCTTGCTTGCTTGCTTGCTTGCTTGCTTGCTTGCTTGCTTGCTTGCTTGCTTGCTTGCTTGCTTGCTTGCTTGCTTGCTTGCTTGCTTGCTTGCTTGCTTGCTTGCTTGCTTGCTTGCTTGCTTGCTTGCTTGCTTGCTTGCTTGCTTGCTTGCTTGCTTGCTTGCTTGCTTGCTTGCTTGCTTGCTTGCTTGCTTGCTTGCTTGCTTGCTTGCTTGCTTGCTTGCTTGCTTGCTTGCTTGCTTGCTTGCTTGCTTGCTTGCTTGCTTGCTTGCTTGCTTGCTTGCTTGCTTGCTTGCTTGCTTGCTTGCTTGCTTGCTTGCTTGCTTGCTTGCTTGCTTGCTTGCTTGCTTGCTTGCTTGCTTGCTTGCTTGCTTGCTTGCTTGCTTGCTTGCTTGCTTGCTTGCTTGCTTGCTTGCTTGCTTGCTTGCTTGCTTGCTTGCTTGCTTGCTTGCTTGCTTGCTTGCTTGCTTGCTTGCTTGCTTGCTTGCTTGCTTGCTTGCTTGCTTGCTTGCTTGCTTGCTTGCTTGCTTGCTTGCTTGCTTGCTTGCTTGCTTGCTTGCTTGCTTGCTTGCTTGCTTGCTTGCTTGCTTGCTTGCTTGCTTGCTTGCTTGCTTGCTTGCTTGCTTGCTTGCTTGCTTGCTTGCTTGCTTGCTTGCTTGCTTGCTTGCTTGCTTGCTTGCTTGCTTGCTTGCTTGCTTGCTTGCTTGCTTGCTTGCTTGCTTGCTTGCTTGCTTGCTTGCTTGCTTGCTTGCTTGCTTGCTTGCTTGCTTGCTTGCTTGCTTGCTTGCTTGCTTGCTTGCTTGCTTGCTTGCTTGCTTGCTTGCTTGCTTGCTTGCTTGCTTGCTTGCTTGCTTGCTTGCTTGCTTGCTTGCTTGCTTGCTTGCTTGCTTGCTTGCTTGCTTGCTTGCTTGCTTGCTTGCTTGCTTGCTTGCTTGCTTGCTTGCTTGCTTGCTTGCTTGCTTGCTTGCTTGCTTGCTTGCTTGCTTGCTTGCTTGCTTGCTTGCTTGCTTGCTTGCTTGCTTGCTTGCTTGCTTGCTTGCTTGCTTGCTTGCTTGCTTGCTTGCTTGCTTGCTTGCTTGCTTGCTTGCTTGCTTGCTTGCTTGCTTGCTTGCTTGCTTGCTTGCTTGCTTGCTTGCTTGCTTGCTTGCTTGCTTGCTTGCTTGCTTGCTTGCTTGCTTGCTTGCTTGCTTGCTTGCTTGCTTGCTTGCTTGCTTGCTTGCTTGCTTGCTTGCTTGCTTGCTTGCTTGCTTGCTTGCTTGCTTGCTTGCTTGCTTGCTTGCTTGCTTGCTTGCTTGCTTGCTTGCTTGCTTGCTTGCTTGCTTGCTTGCTTGCTTGCTTGCTTGCTTGCTTGCTTGCTTGCTTGCTTGCTTGCTTGCTTGCTTGCTTGCTTGCTTGCTTGCTTGCTTGCTTGCTTGCTTGCTTGCTTGCTTGCTTGCTTGCTTGCTTGCTTGCTTGCTTGCTTGCTTGCTTGCTTGCTTGCTTGCTTGCTTGCTTGCTTGCTTGCTTGCTTGCTTGCTTGCTTGCTTGCTTGCTTGCTTGCTTGCTTGCTTGCTTGCTTGCTTGCTTGCTTGCTTGCTTGCTTGCTTGCTTGCTTGCTTGCTTGCTTGCTTGCTTGCTTGCTTGCTTGCTTGCTTGCTTGCTTGCTTGCTTGCTTGCTTGCTTGCTTGCTTGCTTGCTTGCTTGCTTGCTTGCTTGCTTGCTTGCTTGCTTGCTTGCTTGCTTGCTTGCTTGCTTGCTTGCTTGCTTGCTTGCTTGCTTGCTTGCTTGCTTGCTTGCTTGCTTGCTTGCTTGCTTGCTTGCTTGCTTGCTTGCTTGCTTGCTTGCTTGCTTGCTTGCTTGCTTGCTTGCTTGCTTGCTTGCTTGCTTGCTTGCTTGCTTGCTTGCTTGCTTGCTTGCTTGCTTGCTTGCTTGCTTGCTTGCTTGCTTGCTTGCTTGCTTGCTTGCTTGCTTGCTTGCTTGCTTGCTTGCTTGCTTGCTTGCTTGCTTGCTTGCTTGCTTGCTTGCTTGCTTGCTTGCTTGCTTGCTTGCTTGCTTGCTTGCTTGCTTGCTTGCTTGCTTGCTTGCTTGCTTGCTTGCTTGCTTGCTTGCTTGCTTGCTTGCTTGCTTGCTTGCTTGCTTGCTTGCTTGCTTGCTTGCTTGCTTGCTTGCTTGCTTGCTTGCTTGCTTGCTTGCTTGCTTGCTTGCTTGCTTGCTTGCTTGCTTGCTTGCTTGCTTGCTTGCTTGCTTGCTTGCTTGCTTGCTTGCTTGCTTGCTTGCTTGCTTGCTTGCTTGCTTGCTTGCTTGCTTGCTTGCTTGCTTGCTTGCTTGCTTGCTTGCTTGCTTGCTTGCTTGCTTGCTTGCTTGCTTGCTTGCTTGCTTGCTTGCTTGCTTGCTTGCTTGCTTGCTTGCTTGCTTGCTTGCTTGCTTGCTTGCTTGCTTGCTTGCTTGCTTGCTTGCTTGCTTGCTTGCTTGCTTGCTTGCTTGCTTGCTTGCTTGCTTGCTTGCTTGCTTGCTTGCTTGCTTGCTTGCTTGCTTGCTTGCTTGCTTGCTTGCTTGCTTGCTTGCTTGCTTGCTTGCTTGCTTGCTTGCTTGCTTGCTTGCTTGCTTGCTTGCTTGCTTGCTTGCTTGCTTGCTTGCTTGCTTGCTTGCTTGCTTGCTTGCTTGCTTGCTTGCTTGCTTGCTTGCTTGCTTGCTTGCTTGCTTGCTTGCTTGCTTGCTTGCTTGCTTGCTTGCTTGCTTGCTTGCTTGCTTGCTTGCTTGCTTGCTTGCTTGCTTGCTTGCTTGCTTGCTTGCTTGCTTGCTTGCTTGCTTGCTTGCTTGCTTGCTTGCTTGCTTGCTTGCTTGCTTGCTTGCTTGCTTGCTTGCTTGCTTGCTTGCTTGCTTGCTTGCTTGCTTGCTTGCTTGCTTGCTTGCTTGCTTGCTTGCTTGCTTGCTTGCTTGCTTGCTTGCTTGCTTGCTTGCTTGCTTGCTTGCTTGCTTGCTTGCTTGCTTGCTTGCTTGCTTGCTTGCTTGCTTGCTTGCTTGCTTGCTTGCTTGCTTGCTTGCTTGCTTGCTTGCTTGCTTGCTTGCTTGCTTGCTTGCTTGCTTGCTTGCTTGCTTGCTTGCTTGCTTGCTTGCTTGCTTGCTTGCTTGCTTGCTTGCTTGCTTGCTTGCTTGCTTGCTTGCTTGCTTGCTTGCTTGCTTGCTTGCTTGCTTGCTTGCTTGCTTGCTTGCTTGCTTGCTTGCTTGCTTGCTTGCTTGCTTGCTTGCTTGCTTGCTTGCTTGCTTGCTTGCTTGCTTGCTTGCTTGCTTGCTTGCTTGCTTGCTTGCTTGCTTGCTTGCTTGCTTGCTTGCTTGCTTGCTTGCTTGCTTGCTTGCTTGCTTGCTTGCTTGCTTGCTTGCTTGCTTGCTTGCTTGCTTGCTTGCTTGCTTGCTTGCTTGCTTGCTTGCTTGCTTGCTTGCTTGCTTGCTTGCTTGCTTGCTTGCTTGCTTGCTTGCTTGCTTGCTTGCTTGCTTGCTTGCTTGCTTGCTTGCTTGCTTGCTTGCTTGCTTGCTTGCTTGCTTGCTTGCTTGCTTGCTTGCTTGCTTGCTTGCTTGCTTGCTTGCTTGCTTGCTTGCTTGCTTGCTTGCTTGCTTGCTTGCTTGCTTGCTTGCTTGCTTGCTTGCTTGCTTGCTTGCTTGCTTGCTTGCTTGCTTGCTTGCTTGCTTGCTTGCTTGCTTGCTTGCTTGCTTGCTTGCTTGCTTGCTTGCTTGCTTGCTTGCTTGCTTGCTTGCTTGCTTGCTTGCTTGCTTGCTTGCTTGCTTGCTTGCTTGCTTGCTTGCTTGCTTGCTTGCTTGCTTGCTTGCTTGCTTGCTTGCTTGCTTGCTTGCTTGCTTGCTTGCTTGCTTGCTTGCTTGCTTGCTTGCTTGCTTGCTTGCTTGCTTGCTTGCTTGCTTGCTTGCTTGCTTGCTTGCTTGCTTGCTTGCTTGCTTGCTTGCTTGCTTGCTTGCTTGCTTGCTTGCTTGCTTGCTTGCTTGCTTGCTTGCTTGCTTGCTTGCTTGCTTGCTTGCTTGCTTGCTTGCTTGCTTGCTTGCTTGCTTGCTTGCTTGCTTGCTTGCTTGCTTGCTTGCTTGCTTGCTTGCTTGCTTGCTTGCTTGCTTGCTTGCTTGCTTGCTTGCTTGCTTGCTTGCTTGCTTGCTTGCTTGCTTGCTTGCTTGCTTGCTTGCTTGCTTGCTTGCTTGCTTGCTTGCTTGCTTGCTTGCTTGCTCTCTTCGTTTCTTTCTTTCTTTCTATATATAATACGGAGCCTTTGAAATGTGATAACATAGGATCAGCTGCTTAATAAGTGATTTTCTAATGAATCTAAAATATCTGTACAATCTTATCTACATATTTACATTCTTTATTCTCTAGCTGTGAATTTTCAAATTCCGTTTTACTTTACTTTGAATTTCAACAATTAAAATAATTTCCCAGAGCTTTGATACTCAAGAGATGCAAATATAATGTTAAAGAAAATGAACTATCGTAGTTTAACTTTCATATTTGCGTTATTTACACATACAATTTGTGTATCCGTTGTTACTTTATATAAAATGTGTTTAACACATAGTATACTAAATTAATGCTGCTACACACTGTTGTTGCATGTTCAAATTGAAGCAAAAGTTAACGTTTAGTTATTTTATTTTTTGCCTTTAAGGAAGAACTCATTTGGCCATCGAAGGGATATGTTTTGTCTAATTGTACACACACACACACACACACACACACACACACACACACACACACACACACAAAACATAGACACATACACAATACACCCATGCCCAAGGTGGGACTCGAACCCGTGACTCTCTGCGCGACGGAATGCTAGGGACATATGCTCTAAGGACCATGACTTTGAGGGCCGGCCATAAATGCTTTTTAAAAATAAATGTTGGAAATTTTAGAACTAATACTTTTGTTTTTAATTTTAGCTGTCGATATATATTAAATCAAAATGGCCCAATAAACATTAATCTACGACTAGTCAGGCCAAACTTCAGAATTGTTCTAAAACTTTATCAAAATTCTGTTAGGGAGCTTTTTATGGTTGACTTAACACGCGCGAAGTTTTGGAGGAGTGGTTTGTTCCCCTGGGCTAAGCCCCTGCTCCCTAAACAGAACTGTTGTTTTCAGGAAGATGCCTTGCTGACGTCAGCTCCCAGTTGAAAGGAAACAGGCCTCTTACATTACCCAATTACACACAGTAGCAACATCGATCGAAAGTCTTAAAGTGAACATTTGGTTAACTACAAACTTCCACCAGGTACATAGTACAGCCTCACAATTCCAAAGTTTTGTGGTGCACTAACTGTTCTTTTCTAAATTCGCTGCTGAAGTCCATTTGACACTTATACACACAATTATTTTGTACAAAAGATATTTTCTGGTATGTACATATATTTTCTTCGCCAACTAACGCTTATTTTTATTTACTTTTCATAAACTATTATTATAGAAGTTTGTTGTCTACCCACCTTATATTAATCGAGATAAACCTTCCATTAACCCCAGACTATCTCGAGTCAGTCGAGATAGTTTGATTACATTTTTTGTTGTGGCTACAAGAGGTATATCTGTTACCGAATAGGTAGATAGTCAAATGTTTAGAAACCTGTTGCTGTATGCTGGCGTTTGTACCGTTTCCTGGGATGACTTAAAAGTGGAAGCGTTAGATTACCAGAGGTCCGTATAGGGTGGTTAAGAAAAGGCACAAAGTATTTCAAAATTAGATGTTTTTAACGATATGTTTATACTCTTAAAATTTCAAATATTACAATATACAATTTCTCTTGTCTTCAAATCTTTAGCAACATGTCAATTAATTATCCTTGCCACTGGTTATATATTATTATTTCTTTAATGCCCGATTTCACCAACAGTTGTTAAAATCAACGTTAGCAAATGTAACGTAACAATTGTCACAGCGCTAAAACTAATGTTAAATTTCTTGCATTTCACCAACCTGTTTTCTGAAAATGTTAACAAACCTGTGTTAACGCCAAGAAACTTGTAAATATCACAGCTATAGAAGGCTATGGGTGATTTTCTGAACGTACTCCGATGCGCTTTTGTTTTCATTTTCGTCTGCACAAATGTCGGACGAACAAAATCATAAATAAAGTCGTGAGACAAATTTCTCATCGACGGAGAAAGAATTGTTAATTGAAATGGTGACGAAGTGTAAGGATATCGTGGAAAATAAGAGGACGGATGTGGTGAATGTAAAAGAGAAAGATGTCGCGGGGAAAATATTGGAAACGAATTTAATTCAAATGCATGTGTCACTACCAAAAGCACCAAACAACTTGTAACTATTACGTAAATTTAAAACGAGGAGCGAAGCACAAGTGACTTGAACGTTGCAAGACGGGAGATGAACAATGTATTATCCACATAATTCAGTGAATTATAAAATCGCAAGGTTACTAATACTTGAAGCAAAGGCGAGATCGGCATATTCCTTGCGATGTATATTCTAACTCATTATTACGTAAATTTAAAACGAGGAGCGAAGAAGGGCAAGTGACTTGAACGTTTCAAGAAGGGAGATGAACAATGTATTATCCACATAATTCAGTGAATTATAAAATCGCAAGGTTACTAATACTTGAAGCTAAGGCGAGATCGTCATATTCCTTTCGATGTATATTCTAACTCATTATTACGTAAATTTAAAACGAGGAGCGAAGAAGGGCAAGTGACTTGAACGTTTCAAGACGGGAGGTGGACAGTGTATTATCCACATAATTCAGTGAATTATAAAATCGCAAAGTTATTAATACTTGAAGCAAAGGCGATATCAGTATATTCCTTTCGATGCATGTTCTAACCTCTCTTGTACTTCCGCAGTAACCTTCACAGCAACATGTTTCGACAGTCTATACCTCCGTAAAACAATTTTCTTCTGATAGTTCCTCAACATCATTTCTCCTCATAGGCCGTACTCTATTATGAATACCATTTAGACGATCTTAAATATAGCAAATCGACAACAACAGCTGAGTTCATGCTCCTCATCTTGACTATTTACAATTGTTAAGGAATTAACATTATAAATTCGGCTTGTTAGTTTAACAAAAGATTTAACACGAGTGTTACGCTAACACCTGTTGGTGAAATGCAATTTTTGTTTTAACTATTGCTAAACCCGTGTTAAGTCTTAACATTTCTTGGTAAAATCGGGCATAACTGCATTAAAAGTCTTTAGGGTTTCTTTTATTAAGTGCACTAACTCCACGATAATTTGTCTTAATTGACGCGAGAAACACAGAGAAAAATTTGGAATAGGCATTAATAATGTTTATCCAGAACTTACATAATGAAGCGAAACCAAACAATGTTGTTCCCAATGTTCCTATGTACGGAGCGACGAAGTGCAGATGCGATGTTCAGTGTCCGAGATCCATGTCAGATGTCCGCTTTCCTGTACCGGAATCTCCCAGACGAAAAGTCCAGGCCGATCCCCCCGTTGCAGCGTCAAGCAATTGTCCACAAGCTTTTGGCTCCCTCTACAAGCGAAAGTAGAGCTTTCTAGCGCTCAGAAGCGGAACTCGTAAGAGACTAGATGTAACTAGACAGCATGGCTGGACTAACGAGCTGGAGATCACCAATATAGCTCGGGAGCTGGGGGGGAGTAGTAGTTATCACGAAGTAGATGAGTCTTTAGAAGTGATCAGGTGCAATGATCAGGTGCACGTTTAAATTCCATCCCTCCCTTTTCCCTACATCTCTCCCTCTCTTCCTTTCTCTCTCTCACACACATAGACACATTATTCTGAAAATGATTTGTTTTCATTTGGAGACTCAAATTTTTATTTTTGTGAAATTCCAAAGTAGAATGGAAATTAATTGCTCTTCCACATTAGCCATGTGGTAGGGCAAGGTTGGATAGGTAAAGTCAGACTGAAAAGTTGAATGCTGTATTCGAGATTTGAAACACGGAGTACAGGACCGAAGCCTCCCGTACCCAGGTAAGCTTAGCAGGTAACAATCCCCAAGACTCCCGCGTAAAAAGGTGTAATTAGCCAGCAGTTTGCACGTTTTCCGATGAGACAGCAGCACCAGGGACGAGCAATGTTAAAAGTTGCAAAAGTTCTATTAAAACCTTTTCTATTGAAGAAATAGATGTCCCGGATATTAAAGAGGACCATAACCACGCGGCACCCCTTGGTGACAAAATTCAGGAACAGAACGTACTTCTTAATCTAAAGCTACGGAACATATATGTGAAAGGCCACCAAAACTAATATACCAGCAACTGAAGAGAGAAAACACGGAAGAAGAAACCACTGGAGTCATCCACAGTTTACGTAAGTTCATATACAAAGCTAGGCGGAAAATTGTGTCAAAATTACCCTAGAGTATAGAGGAGGTTCATCATGTTCTGAACACATTAAAAGTGGAAACTGTAGATGGAGCCGAGTTTTTGCTGCACAGCGATGCTGCAAAGAACGTTGTAACATTTTGTGAACCCGGTAACCTCAGAGTACTCGGTCAGTATGACACAATATATGTTGATGGAACTTTATAAAGCATTACGAATGCTCTAAGACAAGTGTGGACTGATGTTAAAATCCAAGGATATAAATTGCATCTAACACAAAGCTGGTGGTGAAAGGTACAAAGCTTGCGACTTACACATGACTGCTATTCCAGTAATGAAATATTAAAATTTCTGAACTACATATTTGGTTTGCCAATGCTGGATCTTGAGATGGTTAGTGACTGTTTTGCTGAAGACTTCATGACAGTGATGCCTCGGAAAAACTGCAAATGTTTTGCGACTGTTTAGTGGAAATTTACATCGACGAATATGCACTCTTTCCTCCTTCCATGTGGGCAGAGCTAAATTGCAATAGACAGAACTACCAACGCCTGCGAAAGTTTAAACAACAAATCAACGATCACTTTTACCAGATCTGTATAGATTTTTTGAAGTACTGAAGCAAATTCAGCTGTAACTAAATCAGTTTACTCCTGCAGGCTAGATCTGTATAGATTTGTTGAAGTATTGAAGCAAATTCAGCTGTATGCTAAATCAGTTTACTCCTGCAGCCTAGGTCTGTATAGATTTGTTGAAGTACTGAAGCTAATTCAGTTGGATACTAAATCAGTTTACTCCTGCAGCCTAGATCTGTATAGATTTGTTGAATTATTGAAGCTAATTCAGCTGGATACTAAATCAGTTTACACCTGCAGCCTAGATCTGTATAGATTTGTTGAAGTACTGAAGCTAATTCAGCTGGATACAAGTCAGTTTACTCCTGCAGCCTAGGTCTGTATAGATTTGTTGAAGTACTGAAGCTAATTCAGTTGGATACTAAATCAGTTTACTCCTGCAGCCTAGATCTGTATAGATTTGTTGAATTATTGAAGCTAATTCAGCTGGATACTAAATCAGTTTATTCCTGCTGTCTAGACCTGTATAGATTTGTTGAAGTACTGAAGCTAATTCAGCTGGATACTAAATCAGTTCACTCCTGCAGCCTAGATCTGTATAGATTTGTTGAAGTACTGAAGCTAATTCAGCTGGATACTAAACCAGTTTAAACCTGCAGCCTAGATCTGTTTGGATTTCTTGAAGTACTGAAGCTAATTCAGCTGCATACTAAATCAGTTTACTCCTGCAGCCTAGTTCTGTATAGATTTCTTGAAGTACTGAAGCTAATTCAGCTGGATACTAAATCAGTTTACTCCTGCAGCCTAGATCTGTATAGATTTGTTGAAGTACTGAAGCTAATTCAGCTGGATGCTAAATAAGTTTACTCCTGCAGCCTAGATCTGTATAGATTTGTTGAAGTACTGAAGCTAATTCAGCTGGATACTAAATCAGTTTACTCCTGCAGCCTAGATCTGTATAGATTTGTTGAAATACTGAAGCAAATTCAGCTGGATACTAAATCAGTTTACTCCTGCAGCCTAGATCTGTATAGATTTGTTGAAATACTGAAGAAAATTCAGCTGGATACTACATCAGTTTACTCCTGTAGCCTTGATCTGTATGGACGTTTTTAAATACTGAAGCAAATTCAGCTGGATACTAAATCAGTTTACTCCTGCAGCCTAGATCTGTATAGACGTTTTTAAATACTGAAGCAAATTCAGCTGGATACTAAATCAGTTTACTCCTGTAGCCTTGATCTGTATAGACGTTTTTAAATACTGAAGCAAATTCAGCTGGATACTAAATCAGTTTACTCCTGTAGCCTTGATCTGTATGGACCTTTTTAAATACTGAAGCAAATTCTGCTGGATACTAAATCAGTTTACTCCTGTAGCCTTGATCTGTATAGACGTTTTTAAATACTGAAGCAAATTCAGCTGGATACTAAATCAGTTTACTCCTGTAGCCTTGATCTGTATGGACCTTTTTAAGTACTGAAGCAAATTCAGCTGGATACTAAATCAGTTTACTCCTGCAGCCTAGACCTGTATGGACGTTTTTAAATACTGAAGCAAATTCTGCTGGATACTAAATTAGTTTACTCCTGCAGCCTAGATCTGTATAGATTTCTTGAAGTACTGAAGCAAATTCAGCTGGATACTAAAACTACAATTAGTTCCTCAACAAATAGAACAGTAAAGGTCATATCTACACTTGAAAATCATGATGTAGCAGGTAGAACATTTCAAAGCTAGAAAAAAAAATTCAAAAATGGAATACATGAAGTCGATTTCTTATAAAACCAAACCTGGAAATAGAACAGGGAAATAAAATCTACTACTTGTTGTACAGACGAAATATACATATTACTGTATGATATAAGTTTAGAATGCGAAAATAACGAAGCATCTAAATGCAGATCGATTGTGAGTAAATTGCAGAAAATAAATAATGAAGAAGCTGGTAAATGTGGAATCTTTTGGTGTGCCAGCCAGTTCGCCTCCTGGTGGTGCACGCTGGGCAACACTAAACCAACTGGAACAAAAAGCACTAATTCAAATTTAAGCATTAGAGGTTCATTTTCTTTTGGTACTGAAGCCGTGTTTGTTAATCATAATAGCAAATATTCAAGTGGAAGTATGTAATGCTTCATCAAATATTATAAACATTAAACAGGAACGGTACTTGTTTCGACCGGGATATTTTGGGCCTATATAATTAGGGACTGGAACCGGGAGGGTTGGGGCTATGTAATTAAGGAAGCTTTAAGGGTGCTGGAGGCTTTGTCGCTATTTTTCTGACCGCGGCAGGCTTCGGTGCTGCATCTGAACCACGGATTTCCCGGTCTCCGTTCAGGTGTATATGAGAAAAATATGTGGGTAAATACCAGTCATTTGGAAAATTTAATGCCCTGCTGGTATGTTGCCATGGTAACTTAATGATCAAGAGCAATCGAACGGATAACGAAAGATACGTGGTTCAAATTCTGACTCTATCCATATTGTCGAACTCGTTTCTACGATCGCGTGGCTTGTTTACACAAAAGGAACTGATAGGCGGGCAGTGTGAAAACCAAGAGCCTTCAGACGAAGATAACATGCAGACAAAGGTCTGCCGAAACAAAGAGACTGAGATAAATGGAAATTTATAGTTACTTTTTGACTGATAGAGACTGTTCGGGTTCTGGTTTATTTTCGAATAATCTAGAAATTATCAGTGAGGTATTTAAAGAGGCCACGACTCACCAAGTGTTGAGTTGCAGTTGAAAAACAGTGAGGTAAGCAGAGTCAGCTGTGAAGTGTTGTAACAAGGGCTAATATTTGTTATTGTCATCGACCTTGGTGCTGTAGATTGTTATATGTGATGTAATGTTGTTAAGTGAAAATTGAACATGTATTCCTGCGGAAATAAACAACATTTAGAATTTCGGCAAATTGGACTTTTAAATCTACGAACGCACAAAGTCACAATATCTTATCCTATACGTGGCTAGTGTAAAAGAATGATTTACTTCCATTAATTAAGCTTGGAGTATGAAGCCTGGGATTTAAGTACTTACAGCGGAGTAGGTCGCCACAAATCGGTACATATCTCATTGCATATGAGCAGTGGCGGCTGGTGTGTTAAATTATTGGTGGTGCACAAATGCAAAATAAAATACAGAATAGTAATGACTCACCTATTTATACAGATTCTCTGCTGTACTCTCCTTAGTCCTGGCGAATCTATCGATAACTTTTGCGTTGAAGTCGCTGATCTTCATAACAAAATCTCTCTCAATTGAAAGCATTGCTAATGCTGACAATCGGTCCTGTGAGATTGTGTTCCAAAGGAAAGTTTTTATTCTTTTTAAAGTTGAGGAACAGCATTCTGCTTCAGCGGTACACATTGGCATAGTTAACAGTACTCGGAGGAGTTTGACATATTCGCTGAATGTAGTACATAAATTGTTTTCCTTATTGAAGTCCATCAAGCACAAAGCGCCGGACATTCCAGGAAATTCCTCTCGACTGTAAATTACAGTCAGTTCTCTACGAATTTTTGTTCCAATGATAAAAGGATAGAACCTTATTGTTTCTCTAAAGGAATCCTCTGGAAATGTCTTAGAAATTTTATTGATGAAACAAAGTCGAGGCTACCAGATGCCCCGTGAAGCTAAATCTGTCCTTTGCTTCTCTAAGAATGTCACATACTTCAAGAACTTCTCTTCTTTTCACATCATGATTTTCTGTTCTTCTCCTCTTAATTGCAGTTTCTTCGTGTTCCTCGATATCCACGCTATTTCTTACCTTTTGCACTTCCCATTTAAATCCGTTTAGCTGGGCGATGGCAAACGTTGCATTGCAGTCTCGTTTCTGCAGCTGATTATACAAAATGTGCACATGTGGCATGATCTTGTAGAAGAATGACAGGCAGAATACAAAATTATAATCTTTCAAAGTGGCCATAAACTCAGAAGCCTGAACAAGTGTGGCGTTGTTGTTTAACAGAGCTCTCTTCTGAATAACCTCCATGCATTTAATTAAATCCTCCCTGTGTTCGAAAAGCAGAGCACACAGAAGCTAAGCCTGAAGGTCACGCTATAGCCGTCGCAAAGAGTAGGAGGAGCTAGGTTTATAAACCTCCGTTTAAGTAATGTATAAGAAGCCCATCTCTTCACCTTCCCGCAACCCCCTCAGAGAGCCTACATTTGGGCGAAATCTTAGGTTAACTCTTCACTGCAAACCTGCAGCTCCTACAGCTAATCACTGTTTATTTCGACTTCTGCGGTCATGGGCAGCTACAGACGATATGCGTAATTAAAACATGTTTGTAAAACAAGTACAGCTTTAATGTGCAAAATACACCTGTTGTATATTCAGAATCAGAGGGTGTAGCGCAAACCTGCAGCCTTATGGAGGAACCGCCCCTGGTCCAGTGTATGTATAGTCTGTTCAGATATAATCATGTCTTCTGGACAGCAATCTGTCATATATCGGCAGGCACGAGAAAACATATCATATAGACACACGCAGCTTCCAATCGCTCTATTTGTGTTTCGTAACTTACTGTACGTCACTTCCTAATATTTCACTCTTCTAATCGACCAGAAAAGATCCGATAAGAGACGATCACAGCGCTGGTCACCTGAAGGTCAATACGGCTCAACCTCTGTCGAGTAATAACTGAACTTCACCCGAAAATCTTCTTTTTTTTAATTTATTTCCCTGATCAGCAGTATTGCTATACAAGCCATTGATAAATTACATAAGTACTGTATACAAATTAAGAACTGAGGAATTACTGTCCTCAAACATAAACAATAGGTGATACATTTATAATATAAACAAGCAGAAAACAATTAAGAACACATTTAAATAAAAGATAATAAAAGACAAAGTATATAGCAGGATAACTAACACATACAATTACATTAAATACGATGGATAAGGATTGAAAAGGGAGGTTAGATATGCTAGACTAGATTATGATCGGTGGTGTTATGAGAAAAATAAAGGATATACTTTGTATTAGTGAGAAAAGTCACTATCTTCTGAATCGGTGAGTAGGATGTCTTGAGGCAGTTTTCTTTTCAATCTGATCCTTTCGAAGTTTCGTCGTCCAATGTCATAGGTTAGAGCGCCTGGTACTTCGGATAATCTAACAAAGAATGTCGTTGATATCAATTTGAAGTACAGATGTGTTCGAAAAGCAGAGCTCACAGAAACTAGGCCTGAAGGTCACGCTATAGCCGTTGCTAAGAGTAGGAGGAGCTAGGTTTATAAACCTCCATTTAAGCAATGCATAAGAAACCACTCCCATCTCTTCACCTTCCCACAACCCCCTCAGAGAACCCACATTTGGGCGAAATCTTAGGTTAACACTTAGCTGCAAACCTGGCGGCTCCTACAGCTAACCACTGTTTATTTCGACTTCTGCGGTATTGGGCAGCCACAGACAATAAGCGTAATTGAAACATGTTTGTATATAAAACAACGCAAACAAGTACAGCTTTAATGTGCAAAATGCACCTGTTGTATATTCAAAATCAGTGGGTGTAGCGCAAACCTGCAACCTTATGGAGGAACCGCCCCTGCATATGAGTACTCCTAATATCTGTTTCATATAACCTTGCCCTGCTGACATGTATCACTCCGCGTGCAACTACCTTTCCCCTCATCCCAATTGGCTAATGCTTTCGCGCCATAGGCCATAGGCGGTGCCTTCCCGTCACATTTAAACCTGCAGTAAACGTCATAATAATTGCCAGGAAGATGGATAAAGTCATACAAATAAGAATATGAAGGCATGCAAAAATAATTAAGTTTATAATGAAACCGAACAAGTTGAAACTGAATGAATGAGCTGGAACAAGTTTATAATGAAAGGCCTTCGGCCTTTTCCACTGGGATTTTTTAAACCAGCACACATACCTTGCAAAAATGCTTGTCTTTCAGTATTAAAAGTCGTGTCACGCTATACTTGTCGTGTGTCCTTCATTCATCCAAGTCTCGTCAAGATAGTATATTTTGCGACTTGTATCTCGGTACAGTCTGATCTTAAATAACGTCTTCGCCACACAGCAATATCGCCCCTAGAGTGGTAAGTTTTCCTGTTGTCTCCATTTCATGTCACGATGTTCCTACGCATCTGACACTCACACATGTAAGTTCAGAGCACAGCTGTTCGACTTATCTCACTGACAAAGACGGATTCTTCTCTGTGAGTCCATTAAACACATGCAACACAATTCTTTTTTCGCCGCTTTGTAAAGGTTTTCCCTTGCGATGCTTCAGCGAAAAACTGGCGCTAGGCTCTGCCATTGTATATAATAAGTACACGTGCAATAAAATAATTTAGCTCTCGCACTCGGCACAACTCACCTTCGAATGGCGATATATGACTAATCCAGTTCAAAACAAGGTCAGTGATAAAAGTCATATAAACAAATATGTCATCACTACCGCTAAATCACGTGCTATCGGGCCATGTGCTTGAGAACAAAGGAACCTCCTCTTTACTTTGTTTAAGAATTAATATACATTTCAAATAAATCAACTCTGTTGCGTAATATATTTCATTAAAAGAGTTACGAAAATATAAATTTGACAATTCTCTTCCAACATATAAAGACATATCACCATGTTAAATAACGAACTAATTTTTACGGCATAACAGTCTGCACCACAACAGCAGCCAATGAGAGGTGATAAGGTCACGTGACCGTTTAGAGATACAGGGCAAGGTTATGTGAAACAAGGATTAGTGATGTAGCAGGAAACATACGAGTCAGTTGGAGAATTTAATGTCATACTGGTATGTTGTCATGGTAGCTTAATGTTTAAGAGCAACTGAACGGAGACCTGGAGATTCGTGGTTCATATCTCGGTTATGGCATGGAATTTTCCAGTCTCACTCTACCTATACGAGATAGTTTAGGCAAAGCACGATATTTCCTGTATTTTATTGAAAGCAAGCAGTAGAAAAAGTACGAATATACTGTTAGCAACTAATGTACATAGACTTCCTTTATATTAGGTACTCTATAATTAATATACAGATTATTCATGGGTAGAGAAACTTGTGTGAATGTAGCACAATGGATTTTCGTTAAGAAGTTCATACCGTAGTCCAGCCTCTGTTTTAGGAGGTAGGATGTTTTCTTCAACTAAGTATTCGTTTCCTTCATTTATAATGCAAGTCTTCATTATGCGGGAAAGCCATGCGTTACCTCCACGGTATCTCTCACATTTCGTAACAGACACGGTTGGTTAGATCCGCCTTCCTTAACGCAATCCCCGCATATGTTTCACATCAACAAAACTCAGAACTAAATGTTACAATACATCTGCAGCAGTATCACGTTAGCTTGAGAAAGAAGCAGAGATCTACGTGGATAGTGTAAGCTCATGTAGGAGTATAACTGTAATTCTACATATGTACGAATAAAATACAATGCCTTCCTTATACTGCTGGTCCATAAATTGCGCGAATGCGTATTCCATTTTGAAACCCGCGTTACTGACTAGGAAGTGATACCAACATGCATTATAATGAGTAAAACGATAAACGCATATGTAGTCAAATCTATCCCTTACAGTTTAATAGTAACGTTCAACTGTTAATGTCAAATCAAATGATGCTAAAATCCTTGAATAAAGAGCACTTAAAACAATACACTCACGGGGAATTAAAAATAAACTTATGTTTAATCCCTACAAAACCTTGGCGATGATTGTCACCAGAAGAAGAAAAATGGAGCCCATTACTCTTACCATGAATAACGTCGACTTGAAGGTGGTATCTACGGTAAAATACCTTGCCGTTATACTGGATTGTAAATTAACATTTCGATCACACTTTGATTATATTGCTGAAAGATCCAGCAAGCTCCTTGGTGCCCTCGCAAAACAACAAGACCCACCTTTGGTCTGAATACCTGGGGTATTCTTAAAATTATATATCAAGGTGCTGTAGTGCCCCTAATTTTGTATATTGTATCTGCATTCCAGGATGTTCTTAATAAAAAATGGTCAGTTAAAAAAACTTGCACCAATTCAAAGGGGATTCCTCCTTCGCATAATTCGAGGATATCGTACAATCTCCACTGATGCTGCTCAGATTATAGCTAACATCGAACCTTTGGCTCTCACTTGTTTATCAACAACTATTACGAATTTAAGACATGAACGTGAATGTGCGTCTTATCTGTCTCACTTAAAACTACAAATCCCGGAGCATCCTATCACAGCAGGACACCCATCAAGTTTTGTAACCCGTTTAAAGGAAATATGTCATTTTCATGATTATTACATATATACAGACGGTTCGCGTTACCAATTTGAAGATAATATATCTGCAGTAGGATCTGCTTTTGTTGTTTATGAAAACCAAACGGAACTAACTCACTCCATTTTTAAATTGTCACCTGAATGTTCTGTATTCCAGTTGGAGCTCTTAGCAATTAAAGAAGCTATAAAATGGTGTACTGTTAATGGGAACAGTGCCCGTATTCTTAGTGATTCACAATCAGCTCTACTCGCTATTAATGATAAATACAATTTAAATTCACTAGCACATGAAATCAGAACCTTGCTTCAAAACCATCCAGGACATATTTGCATGGGATGGCTTAAAGGTCACAGTGGAATTTTAGGTAACGAGAGAGCTGATTGCTTGGCTAAGAAGGCTGCAGAATCCAATCTTCCTGTGACATACTCTTTATGTCCTATTTCTAATGTAAGGAGAATAATACATCAACATATTCTTGAAGAATGGAACCAACAATGCCTAACAACTCCAAATGGAAGTTTAACAAAAACATTATTTTTCTCTAGTGTATATGACAGAGGAAAATGTGAAACTCTTGTACCACAATTTTTAAGTGGACATGGTAAATTTGGTGAATACTTATCACGCTTTCACTTAACATCCAAACCCGAGTGCATGTGTGGTGAAGAATTTCAAACTGTGGTTCATCTCCTTTTCTGTTGTCCCATTTTCTGGAGAGAAAGACAAGAATTTATATTCAAGATAGACTCTCTAGGAACTGAATTTTCTGCTCCGCTCACATCTTTGCTAATGAAGCCACAACAGTATAAGTACATCATGATGTTTATAAGCTCAGTGTTTAAACGTCTGAAATAGTTTAAATTAATATGCATCAGATTAAAACATATTTTCTTCCTTCTAGTATTTAAAATATTTTTGTTAAAATTGTATATTTTTATGTATCAACTCTAACCCTAATACACCACTGTGTAAAATAGGGTTCAATAAATCTGGACAAAAAAATCTTTCAGAATGAAGATTATTCAAGAGAATGTAAAAACTGAAGCTGTTGAAGTGAAGTAAACTAAGTATTATGAATAACAAAACACAATAGTAACACAATTCACTATTCATTTATCTTATTCACAATCCTTCGGACCGGTTTCAAAGCAAAAATCTGCTTCATTTTCAACCTGTCAGCTTGGCATTGACACACTGATTGACTGACCTTGACCACTTTCGGAATTTGAAGAATAGCTCCCTATCTTACTGCCATCTACCGGGGACAACACAAACTTATTGATGGCATCTAGTTGTGGGGTATCAAAATTAATCACGCGATATTTATTTTTAAAAGTAAATATCTTCACCCAAACGATTAAATATATTGCTTCGTTCAATTGCTTGAATAATTTAACCTTATCAACCATTGGCTAGTAAAAAATCCCCCAAAAATTTCAAAAGAGTTGGTATAATACTGGCACTTCAAAATAAATACCGCATAAAAATTTACTACAGTTTTCTAAAAGTGACGAAATTACAGACAGTAAAAATGTGTTATTTATCAAGTTAACTGTTTAGAATGCGATAAGATTTATATTGGTAGGACCAAACATAATTTAGAAACTAGAGCGAAGGAACATTTCAGAAATATTACATATAAACATACAGATAAATCGACAGTGGCTGATCATTTTTGGTCTTCAAATCAGGAAATAAACCCAGGAGTTAAATTATTGAAGCAATTGAACGAACAAATAGATTTAATGGTTTGGGAGAAGATATTTATTTTGAAAAACAAAGATCGCGTGATGAATTTTGATATCCCATAACTAGATGTCATCAATAAGTTTGTGTTGCTCCCGGTAGATGTCAGTAAGATAAGGAGCTATTCTTCAAATTCCGAAAGTGGTTAAGGTCAGTCAGTGGGTCAGTGCCAAGCTGACAGTTTGAAAATGAAGCAGATATTTGCTTTGAAACAGGTCCCAAGGACTATGAATAAGATAAGTGAATAGTGAAGTTGTGTTTGACGCAGCCCCTGTCACCTAACAACACTGAGATGACATATAACCTGATATCAGAAACACATTGACACAAACGAATAAATATAAATAAATGATAGATTTACAAATATAAATAAATGACGTATAATGCTAGCATATACTCCGGAGACAGCTACAATGACAAGGCCACTCTACGAAGGTCAGTAAACTCCCTTTGCAACCCCTGTAAACAAACAACCCTACTCTATTGTCTGTTTTGCCCTCATGGAAAATTTGGTGCCTTCCATTGGGAAACCAACACATTGTTAAAATCCCATGCGTGCCTCTGACAACAGGCTATAAGATTTTGACCGACTCGCAGAGCACGTCTTCGCATAAATTTTTGCACGCGGACCGTTAGAGAAAGCGTTTCTGATGTTAGGTCCGAAACTGCAAATTCTCAACACTGATCTCAAGTGGGGATAGTTAAAAGCCAATAGAAAATTGATATTTGTTCATGTGATTTTGCAAACTCCGAGGTAATTCAAAGGGATGGCGGAAACTAGGTTTTGCTAGTAAGATCACTTCGGTACTGAGTTCTACGTGAGACGGACGCGTATTCGGCGCCGCCTAAGAACTATACTTCCACGCCATGCACAGAGACAAAGCGCAATGTTTAACGTAGTACAGAAAGGATTTTCTATTTTCTAGTTGTAATTATTACGAATAGGTCGACAACAGTTTTTATCGATACTCTATATCGGCACACAATATTCTCCACGATACTCCACACTTTGATACTCGATACCGTCATTTCTGCTTTTAGTTTTATCACGAAATAGAATTTTGGGAGAACTGTGTAATGTCAATAAAATTAATTATGTGCACATATGTGATACCGAAATTAAGGAATGCAATGTATAAGGAATCGTAATGGATTTCAAAGGAATGCGTATTTGTGTGAAACGCGTGCAGGTGCAGTTGAGTCGAATAACAACGGGGTTGAATAGTTGTTTTAACAACAGGAACCTAAGAAACAGTGTCCTTAGCAGAGTTCTAAAGGATGGCACTTGACTTTGTTTGAAAAGGTGTTCTTCGGACCCCTAATAGTCACAATGGACAAAATAGTTACAAAGGAAATCTTTGTGTGAAAAGAGGGCTTCCAGAAGTGAAAGTTACACACCCACGCACTGCTGTGAGGACACTCAGTCCTCGGTGTGAAACCGATTAGTGCAGTCCTCTTCTTCTGTCTTGGGCAAGGCAGACCAGAAGCGATGAGAGAAGATATTTGTTGGTTCATATATACGTGAAGAACGAATTAAGTTTCATCGAGTAATAAGCATTTCACATATAGTAACTATAAACAGTGATATTGGTAACCCTTGGTCGGCAACTTCAAGTTTAATATAATGATAAAAAGAAGCAGTCATTAAATCAGTTTGAAACGGGCATTCCAGTGTCATTAAAACTATACTTCTCATACATACCCAGGCATATCCTGAGAGAAACCTTATTGTTTTACCCTGAGCTACCCATATTATTGCTTCATATTTATGAGACAAAACTTAAACCCATTAGTGTTCTTATTTTTAAACTCTACATTAGACGGATAGGGTCAACATGAAAAGCTCTTGCCATGGCCGGGATTTCAACCACGGAACTCCTGGTTTCCGTCCAGACGCTCTTACCCATTGAGCCACCATGGCCAACGTGCCGTCCTGACATTAAATTCTCAATTTCACTCGCATATTTTCCCGGTAGACCACTAGGGGCTCTCATATCCGAGATACATCGTTTGTTTCGACTTGCTATTGTAATTATTTGAATTCCAGGATGTATCATTTAACTCTTATTACTTTAGTTAATTAATGGAAGTTAATCATTTGTTCAAACTAGCCGTATGTACGCTAAAGTTTTTGATAGATAAAGTCAACATGAAAAATTCAATGCCATAGCCCTCATTTGAACCACGGATCTCCTGATTTCCATCCAGTGGCCATGGCCAACGTGCCGTCCTGACATTAAATTCTCCATTTGACTCGTATATTTCCCCGGTAAACCACTAGGCGTTCTCGCACCCGAGATACACCGTTTGTGGCGACTTACTATAGTAAGTACTTAAGTCCGAGACTTCATCATTTAGCTGTTATTATTTAAGTTAATTGATGGAAGTCACTCATTTGTACACACTAGTCATATGTACTTTTCTATAGATAAAGTGAACATGAAGAATTCAATGCAATAGCTGTGATTTGAACCACGGTTCTCTCGGTTTCCGTCCAGTCCCTCTTAGCCATTGAGCTACCATGGCCAACACGCCGTCCTGACATTAAGTTCTCCAATTGACACACAGGCTTCATCATTAAACGTTTCTTATTTAAGTGAACTGATGGAAATTAATCAGTTCTTCATACTATCCATACATAGCCTATGTTTATGATAGAGCCAACATGAAAAATTCAATGTCATGACGGGGATTTGAATCACGGATCTCCTGGTTTCCGTCCAGTCTACATTAGACATTTAAAAGCAAAACGGTCCACTTTTATGAGCTTTTGCCCAAAAATACTAGCATTTTCAGGTCTATTTCTTTTTCTGTCACATATAAGTCATGTTGTGCTAAGTAGTCTTTCAGAGATAGTGTTGCAAGTGGAATACACGAATATTTAGCTGCTAATGTTTTTTTCCTTTTTTTTAAGTTTTGAAATTTGTTGTTGTAATTTACGTCCTCCAACGTTAAGTCATATCGGAGGATGAATGAAATTCGTGAAATGATGATCAAATGAGCCCGGGGTCCATGGAGTTTAGAGCTATCTGACATTCATATTTAACGATACGGGAAAGCCCCGGAGAAACCTTATCCAAATAGCTCACACTAACCGAGATTCGTACTCGGGACTTTTTGAACGTGAGGCAGACACGCTACATCAACGCTACCGAGGCGGGCAATTTTGAATTAGTTTCCTAGTAACTCACTACCAGAAAGAGGTGACAAATCGTCGTTGAGATATGTAGTGATTTCTTCTTGAGAACTGTTAACTGACAGTTGACACACGATTATTTTCTTGTATAATGTTTCTGTACTGGTACCACCTTCCTGGCAATTTCTCGGGCTTTGTAGTGTTCTACCTACTGCAATGATATTTTGTGATTTTAAAATAAAATAAAAATTGCGCAGTCATCAGTTACGTATGGAAAGAGTACCGAGTGGATTTTCTGGTTTCATATGATGCCGATACTTTGCACGTATCATAAGTATCGAGATGCATCCATCTTGCCTTATATTTCTGTTTTTATTCAGTTAATGTATTCTGAAACTTTAAGATACCGAAACAGATATTGTAAATAATGTATAATATTGATGCAGTGGTAAGCAACAGCATGAGTTAATTTGATATGCCTCTGTATAGCAAATGTTTATGTGGCTCGGTTTCGTAGCGCAACTGTTTCCTACAGCTTTCGTCGATATGTAAACAAGAGTCAGTACGTTGATTTACATAATGCAGTGCTCCACATCGCAAATGAAACATGTTAAATAATGAATAACCATTTTACCACATGCATCCATGTGGAAAGCTAACGTTCATAATGGAGCACTGCATCAACATGACCGCAGTGAAGCTTTTTGCTGCCTACAACCAAGGAAAAGCAAGAAACATTATAACGTCTGTCTGTTTTCACTAAATGATGCATCTAATCTGCTCTTAGAAATTACTTTTTGAAAGGATACAGTTACAGTAGCATAATATTGCGTCTTACTCATAGCTGACATTTGCTCATTTTAATTTATGTCCAAAACATACTTTGATCCTTTAGCTTCAGATATATCTAGTCGCCTTTCCTCAGAACTCTTTCATAGTCATTTATGATTCAGGGTTTCAAAGGTTTTATTTTTTGAGATGTGATTCCGAAACGAGGCCACAGAACGAGAACTACGAACAAAATAAAATCCTTTTAACCCGTACATGATACACTATATTTGAATGCTTATAGATTAATTATAGACTATATACACAAGGGCTGTTCAATAAAGAAAAATCATAATCTTTTACGGTCATAATTTACGCGCTAAAATGCTATTTTATTATATTCTGTTAGCTTAATGTAAAACAATCACGCCGTAGTAGTTTCATTGTTGGTACTCCTGGTTCCCGCCTGCGAGAACCAGGCAAGTTCAGACATGTTCAGTATCGCCAACCGCTGCAATGGAGGTAACACGCGAGGAACAATATGCGGCTTTGAAATTCTGCTATCGTCTCAACAAATCTTCAGTTGAGGCATATACAATGTTACTGGAGGCCTATGGGGAGTCTGTACTTCCCTATAGCACAGCTCGAAGGTGGCTTAAAATGTTTAAAGAGGGGAGAGAATAAATTTCAAGTGAAGGTGGACCCGGTGCTCCAGTTACTGCTCTTACGGAAGAAAACATCAACACTACTGCTGCCATTGTGAGAGAGGATCGACGGATTACCTTAATATCACTTTCTAAAGTAGTGAAAATTTCATTGGGTGCCACCCACACGTTGGTGTCAGAAACATTACAAATGAGACATTTTTGTGCCCCATGGGTTCCAAAACTGTTGACTCCCCAACAAAACGACATTCGCATGCAGGTCTGCATGCAGTTAAAGTTGATGTTAGAGGAGGATCCTGAGTTTCTTTCAAACGTAATCACTGCTGATGAAACTTAGCTACATCACTTTGATCCTCAGAGCAAACAAGCTCAGTGTGGAAATCTCCTTCATCATCAACCCCCAAAAAAGCAAAGGTGGTTGCTTCTGCTGGGAAAGTTATGCTCATCTCATTCTTTGATATTCATGGAATGATTTATCAGCATATTGTACCTGCTCGCTCATCAGTAACTGGACAATACTACAGGGATGTCCTGAAAACATTGCAAGTCCATATCAGGCGCAAAGGACCACATTTCCATGAAGCAGGCTGGATGCTGCACCACGATAATGCACGGCCGCATATTGTCAATGTTGTTGCTGAATATCTTGGAAAAATCAACATGAAGTGCATCCCTTACCCTCCATATAGTCCGGATTTAGCCACGTGTGACTTTTTTCTATTCCCTAACTTGAAGAAAGCCTTGGTGGGAGGCATTATCCATCATCAGAAGCAGTGGTGAAGGCTGCGGAGGCGATTTGAAGGATCTCTCAAAAATGGTTTCCAGCATGTCTTTGAAAACTGGCAGAAACGCAGGGACAAGTGCATCGCATTCGGGGGAGACTATTTTGAGAAGGACTATCAAAATTATGATGATGAGTAAAGTCACGTTGTTAAAAAAATGTGTTCATTCTTTATTGAACAGCTCTCGTAGACTCGAGAAGCCAGGTTATTAGATATGCAGATTTTATTTGCCATATTTTTAGTATTAACTTAAAGCAAATAGACGTTTTAACGAATGCTTTGCAACATTGTGGGTAAAGAAAGTCATATTAGGCCATAAAAATTTTTTTCGTTTCTAATTTATCTACCAGCACATCAGGTATGCACGCAAGAGTACGCAATAATTCGTCTAACTGCCCACAGGAATTTGTTTTACATAATAGACGGTGCTAAACTATTACACATTTTATTGTTTCTTTAGCTACAGTTAGTCATATGTTTTGAGTTTACAAGTTGGGGGATGTTTGTACACAGTTCTTATTCTTCATTTCGCCTCCCGCGGCTGTAGCTCTGAAGCCCACCAGATTTATGGGTGTACATGCATTATTCGAGCTGTGTTGTAAATCCATAACCTTACCAGAGGGAATTCCTGTACAGAAATACTACATTCATTGTTCCTGTGCATTCATACGCTGAGGTACAATACATCACAAACTTGTGCACTTGTTTCAAACGGCCCGAAATGGACCGAAGCAAAACAAAAAATAACACAACGAATGATTTACATGAAATTCGCGTTGTGTTTTTTATGTGCTTCTCGTGCACGTAGTGGGGCTTTGGTCTGGCGTACTTTGCATTTTTAGTTTTGATTAGTTTTCAAATATTCTGCGACTGGCATATATCCTGAAATTGACTAGTCCTAGACCATTTTAACTTGATAATTTTCACACAGTCTACGAGACGGTTTTGAAGTACCTCTTTGCATAACTTAAAACTGCATAGGGCCTTTGTAGCTGTAACCTCGTGCTACTAACTTGTGTGCTGTTATCATAACTTAGAATAATATTCTAACTGCATATCGCTGTAAAGGCTGAGAGCAAAGTGAGCAGTGTGGGAGGGAAAGAGAGGGAGAGAAGTATACTAACTTTGCCGTTTATTCGTGACTACGCGACGTTGTAAGCTCCAATGTTGATTTAATGAATTTCATTTACTTCCTCCTTATTGTGTAATAATTTAGAAGAGTGTTGTGTTGAAATATTTAATTATTTTAGCAATATTTTTATACAACCCCGATTATACCTAATAAGGCTAAGAAATTCTCTGATATTTCCATTAAAGGAAATGAAACCGCTGACGTTTTGTTCCTCAACCTTCTTTGCTCCCGAAGTCTTCATAATTCTTGAATTGCTATATTGCCTAAACTAAATCTTTGACGGTGGAATAAGCATCACTTAGACGACTGATTTTTATTGTTGGTATCGCGCATTCAGTAGCTGGAAAAGGTAATGCATTCTACACAAGCAATCAATATCATGGTTTCAGACTTGCCAAGGAGTGTTCAGTTTTTAAAGCTGAATTATTAGCAATCCGTGAAGCAGCGAAATGGTGCAACAACTTACAATGTACCGCTCGCATTTACAGTGACTCCCAAGCAGCAATTGCAGCTTTGAAAGATACCAAAAACAGCAGTCCTATTGCAGCTGAAATAAGAAGTCAATTATTATGTAGTTCTCATTTGTGTATTTCATGGGTCAGAGGACACGTAGGAATTGCCGGAGATGAACGTGCAGATGAGCTTGCAAAGAGAGCTGTGACTTCAGATCTTCAGATCTTCTCTATGCCCTATTTCTTATGTGAGGCAAACATTAAAGGAGATTATCATCAACGACTGGAATGAATACTGGTTAAAAAGTGATTGTGGTGCTTTGACTAAGGATTTATATTTCCCAACAGTTTCTGACAGACATAAATGTAAATTCGTTAATCCTAACTATGTTCTCACTCAATTCTTAACTGGAAATGGCAAATTTTCAGCTTACTTATTTCGATTCAAAATCAAATCCACTTGACATTTTATTTGATTGCCCGTTTTTCTGTTTTGAAAGATACGAACTTGAATTATTGCTTCAATCCTTAGGTTACACTTTCTCAAAATCAATTATACATATTCTGATGAATGACAAAACTTTCTTAAACAAAATATTTCTTAAGCTAAATGATTCATCTTGATGTTTACTGTTTGTCAGCTTGATATTGAATTTGTTATGTTTTTGTTAATTGTATTATATTCATACCTTTGTAAACTATATTCCTAATATACCTTTGGGTAAAATAGGAATAAAAAATTGGATAGTAAATAATATCATGGTTTCAAAGAAATGAAGTTTTTGGGGTCCTCTGATTAAAGGAAATAATCATTTCTTCCACACTAGCCCTGTGTTGGCTAAGATTTGGATTAGTAGAGCCAGATTGAAAACAATTCAATGCCATAACCGGGATTTGTCCCGGTCAACGTCCGGTTGCTCTAAACAACTAAGCTACTACGGCCACATGCCGATATGACATTACATTCTCCACATCTTTTTCTAATAGATATATTAAACTATTTAAAGTGATTAAAACAAAAAATCCAAAATTTTGTCATAATTCAAGTACAATCTCCCCGTAAATCAGCTAAAATGTTGGTTTTCTGTCATGAAGTTTTACAACAGGGTAACAAACATTTGATATTGTGATTACCTAACCAAAGATGGTAATGGATAACTAGTACATGGCCAGATCGTACACGAGGGAATCGCTCAAGGTAGGGACTCCATGTTTTCCGAGAGGTTGGGGGTTTCTATCAGGTGTAATTACGAGGCCTGTTCAATAAAGAATGACCACAACTACATTTTGAGAACGTACCTTTACACATCCTCATAATTTTGATGGTCCTTCTCAAAACAGACTCCCCTGAATGCACTTGCCACAGCGTTTCTGGCATTCTTCAAAAATGAAATGAAATGTGTAGTGTTTAACGCCCGCTTTTACTACATACGGCACCGCAGGCGATGACACTGATGATACATGAGATGAAGATGGAGCACCGGTGGAATGAGATGGCGGGGGAAACCGGAGGTCCCGGAGAAAACCCGCCCCAACGCCATGTTGTCCACCACAAATCTCACTTTGCGGTCGCCTGGGATCGAACGCCGGCCGCCTTGGTGAGAGCCAAGCGGTCTAACCACTGAGCCACGGCGTGGCCTAGCATTCTTCAACGACATGCTAGAAACCATTTTTGAGAGATCCTTCAAAATCGCCCCGCAGCCTTCACCACTGGTTCTGATGATGGATAATGCCTCCCACGAAGGCGTTACTTCAAGTAAGGGAATAGAAAAAAATTACATGGGGCTAAATCCGCACTATAGGGAGGGTGAGGGATGCACTTCACGTTGATTTTTGCAAGATATTCAGGAAAAACATTGATAATATGCAGCCGCGCTTTATCGTGGTGCTGCATCCAGCCTGCTTCACGGAAATGTGGCACCCAATGAAATGTTCCGCATTTCTGAAAGTGATCTTAAGGTGATTCGTCGATCGTCTCTCACAATGGCAGCAGCAGTGTTGACGTTTTCTTCCGTAAGAGCAGCAACTGGATCACTCGGCCCACCTTCCTTTGAAATTGATTGTATCCCCTCTTTAAACATTTTAAGCCACCTTCGAGCTGTGCTTTAGGGAAGACTCTCCATAGGCCTCCAATAACATTGTATAGGCCTCAACTGAGGATTTGCTGAGACAAAAGCAGAATTTCAAAGCCACATATTGTTCCTCGCGTGTTACCTCCATTACAGCGGTAGGCGATACTGAACATGTCTGAACTTGCCTGGTTCTCACAGGCGGGAACCAGGAGTACCATGAATGAAACTACTACGGCGTGATTGTTTCACATTAAGCTGTCAGAATATAATAAGATTGAATTTTAGTGCGAAAAATTAATGCCAGTAAAAAATTATGATAATTCTTTATTGAACAGCCCTTGTATGTAATCATGTGCCGAAACAACAGTTTAGACAAGAAAAGGTTTACTATAGATATAAAGAGAGATACATAGTTGGCCCTCACCTGCTGCTGGTACATACGTCCGCTCTCGACGATGGCTACTCACACAGACAGAGAAACCGGCTTACACAAACTTACTATTCAAAGTGTGAAGGAGTGGGGGAGTGACGTCACACATACTTCTGCAATCAATTGAGCTATTATTTGTGTTAATCAAAACAGTCACTTGTGACAATATACCTTGTATAGCATTGACATCAACTGACGGACGAACGTAACGTAGCAGTGTTGGGATCGAAGAATGAGGTCATAACAAAACCAGAAGAGCACTGTCTTCCAAGCATAATGTATACATAACATATCCAAATTAATAATAAGTATACACTGGGTCTCGTACATTAGTTTTACAAGAAGGTAAACCCTGAGTGAGGCACTGCAACACGACTTTAAAGGTAATTTAAAAAATACAACTTAAATGAATCTCTTACATTTCTTAACAAACATATTTTAAGATAACAGGACTGAAGGGGAGGAATTGCAATAAGTACATTCAGCGTCACCTTTCAAACAGCAACAATACATCGTATCTCACTCGGCATTACGTAAGTACCCACATCTTATAATGCAGAACAAATGCAATCGAACAATTTCATAAACAATGAAACACTCAACAGTTTAAATAAATGCTAACAACTTTGAGGAATTCTGAAATAAACCCTGCATTTAACAACTTAAACTATGAATATTACATATACTAAAACGAAATAAGGAAAATTCAGAAACTGAACCAATAACAATTTCACACATGACCTAATCCCTGTCTGTGGCTCCATAGTCTCTAGTCTTTGAGAAATACCCAGATTCTGATATCTCAAAAAATGAGCGAGCAAGCCCAAGGAGAAGGTTAGTCAATCAAACCCTCGGATAAAAATTGATTTTAGTAACTACGCCATTAAAGAAGACTTACGCCGAGATGTGAACACTTCAGAGGAAGAGTAAAAAGCCAACTGTCCTACAGGAAGGCAATTGACCCAGCATTAACCTAAAGACTTGGTCGTGTCGCTGAGATTTGCGAAGGAAGGAAGACAGAAACGCCACTCGCGAACAAAATATGAACTGTGCTACAAACTTTACATCCGGGATGTTACGCACTTTGTGGACTCGATGGCGATACATGGGCACCACCATAAAGTGTATAAAAAGCGGGTACTTCCATGACCCTAAAGCCGATACCAGTAGTCAAATATACAAGTGGCGTATTCACTTCCACCCGTCTTGAGGTTGTTGTCGAGGGGGGAGGACTTTTTAGACTAAACATATTGCCCCATTGAGAGCACCCCGGAGTTCTCCATTGCTCCAGGGAGATAGAGGCCGGAGTCTTCGTATAGTGACCGCGCTTAAAGCATCCCCAGGTGGTTAGCTGTGTAAGGAAAAACTGCTCTCACAATGTCATAAACATCTAAGGTACACTTACCGGGTGAAGAATGTTAGGCACGTGTTTATAGCTGAGAATACCCAGGGTTGCCGTTGTTTAAAATAACGTTTAGAAGAAAAAAAAAACTTCAAGCTGATTTCCTGTACGAACTAGTTATTTGGTTTACTTGTTGATGTTTTAAAATGAATTTTAAATAATAAATATATCCCATAATAACAAATAATGTTACAACGCTTTATAACATAACTGAAAAGAGATATATTACCTATGCTGTTATGGTATAGGACTTATATTACGTACAAGAACTAAATGCATATTATTAGCATAATATCCGAGGAAAGTTTAATAAAACATCATTACAATTTTAAAGGGGTTAAACTGCATCAATGTGCATGAATTTGCGAGGGATATTTACTTGCAAATTAAATAAGTACTTTAAATATTCTGGTAGTTAATAATAATAATAATAATAATAATAATAATAATAATAATAATAATAATAATAATAATAATAATAATAATAATAATAATAATAATAATAATAATAATAATAATAATAATAATAATAATATTAATAATAATAATAATAATAATAATAATAATAATAATAATAATAATAATAATAATAATAATAATAATAATAATAATAATAATAATAATAATAATAATAATAATAATAATAATAATAATAATAATAATAATGATGATGATGATGATGATGATGATGATGATGATGATGATGATGATGATGATGATAATGATGATGATAATAATGATAATGATGATGATAATAATGATAATGATGATGATAATAATGATAATGATGATGATGATAATAATAATGATAATGATGATGATGATAATAATAATGATAATGATGATGATGATGATAATAATGATGATAATGATGATGATGATAATAATGATGATGATGATGATGATGATAATAATGATGATGATGATGATGATAATAATGATGATGATAATGATGATGATGATAATGATAATGATAATGATGATGATAATGATAATGATAATGATAATGATAATAATGATGATAATAATAATGATAATGATAATGATGATGATGATAATGATAATAATGATAATAATAATGATAATAATAATGATAATGATAGTAATACTAATAGTACTAATAATAATAACAATAATCATCATCAGAAGAAGAATAAGAATAATAATAGTAATATAAAATAATATAAAATAATAATATAATAGTAATTGTAGTAATGGTAATAATAATAATTATAATAGCAAGAACAACAAAAAATACAAGAAGAACGAGAACAAGAGGAAGAAGAGGAGGAAGAGGAAGAAGAGGAGGAAGAGGAAGAAGAGGAACAATCATGATAATAATAGAGGATATGAAATGTGTAGTGTTTAACGCCCGCTTTTACTACATACGGCACCGCAGGCGGTGACACTGATGATGCATGAGATGAAGATGGAGCACCGGTGGAATGAGATGGCGGGGGAAACCGGAGGTCCCGGAGAAAACCCGCCCCAACGCCGTGTTGTGCACCACAAATGACACTTTGCGTCGCCTGGAATCGAACCCGGGCCGCCTTGGTGAGAGCCAAGCGGTCTAACCACTGAGCCACGGCGTGGCCAATAATGGAGGCTCAGCTACTACGTGTATACTGATAGCCGAGCGGTTATATACAATTGTAGGAGAAACACCTACAAAGGTTGAATCCCACACATCATTTTGATAGTTTTTTATTGTAGAAATACGAAATATGTATTACGGATATTGTAATATAACTTCCAATTGCTAACGTTTACTTGATTTGATGGCATTTATACGCACACATAGAAACTGAAATACTTTACTTTGTTTTTAAACTAACTGAAATAAATATTTTATTTCTATATGTAAAATCAAATAATAATGGAAATTAACTTAGTATCAGTTGAGTAACCCTCTGATTTTATTACTGCTCTCATTCTGCGGGGTATGGATGAGAACAAATGCCTAGTGAAATTTTCACTGGAAGATACTTCGCATTATATGCCAGCAACATTCATAACAAATGAATGAACCCGAGTGTTTACACAAACAATATTAAGGTAGTGTCCCGCTACTCAAATGATTACCCTGGCTTTATCTTAGTTAACATAAAGCCATGGTAACCTATTGAGCAGCGTAACTATACTATTCTAATAGCATTGAATTTATTTTGAAAACCACAAGAATATGTTATTTGCGTTTTATAAGTATTTAAAATATTATTATATCTTCTGCAAGAAAAACATAAGGCATTGCTATTAAAGTAACAATAATAAAAATAAATATACACATCAAGAATTCGAACTCCTGTTCGTCCATTTACGAGACACGTGCCTTTTACCGCTCGGTCACTATCGCATGGCTTTGAAATGAAGCAAGAGTGGCATCAAAACGTATATTGTGAACGCAGCGTCAACTAATGCTTTCATGTTTTCTAAATTTAACTTTGTATCTGGTAACTCCACATATTTTTTTTGTCTTTGGCTCTAAGGCTGTATGGAATTGCTCCCTGACTAAATGTAAGAGATCCCATGGCTCAAGCAATTGATCATTAAATTTGATACAATGTATGTACTACACAGCAATCAGGACTTAAAACACGTGACGCACTCACAAAATCCATTGCAATGTATTTAGAGTTATCAAATGTAACATGTACTAAGATGTGTTCAAAGGGCACACATCACTACTGCAGGTTGATGACATTTTCGTTGTGGTTCTTCATTAAAATGACGTAAAAGTACAAAGGATGACTTACTAATTAACATGATTTGGTCATTTTCATGCACACTTCACTTACACTTTATCACTGGATACTAAATTACAAAGCCTTACGTCTTAGTAGCGTTGATGGTAGCATGTATACCTCAGGTTCAAGAGGTCCCGAGTTTGAATCTCTTTCTGTGTCAAATACATGGATAATATTTTTTCCGAGGTTTTCCCTTATCTATCCTACAAGATGAATGTCGGGTATCCCTAAGCTCCGTTGACCCTGGACTTATTGGAGTATCATTTCAGCCCTTCCATTGACCGTCCGATAATTAAAAAAAGTCCCTTACAAATACGTTTTGTAAATTTTTAAATATTAAGAACTGTCTATTGTCAAGGAATAGTTATACATCCAGCAGCTTCTTTCAATATCTACAAAGGAAAGAGAAGCAAACTAAAGCAATAAATATTGCTTCTTTTCCACCAGGAGAAAAGTTCTTTCCTGAAAGTATACATCAACAATGGTGCAACATAATTTCTATTTTAATGAAGCCAGTTTTTATCACTTTGTCCTCCTTGCAAATATTACTTACAACTGGTTTCACCAATTTTGTTTGGAGCGGTTCCCCTCCTTGTGGTTTGGATTTATATCACACGATGCGGTGACATATCTGAAGGAGGATTCGCCCCGTCGTGAGGTCTACGCCCCACACGCGCAAAATTTTCGCGCTCCCTCGGTGTGGCGACGCATGTAGAAGCCAAACCTTACCTTGATGTAGAAGCGATGCACCTTTGGTCTAAAAGCCGTGAAGATGAAGATCTCGAAGATTTCTATAAATCCTCTCTCCGGCAGCTGCGGCGAGCGATGAGATGTGAAACTTCTCAGGCGTGGTATCGACACAAAAGGGATTTCACTTTTGGGCAAATATGGAATAAAATAATTAATACCTTTTTACTTTACTTGGAATTATATTTCTCGATACCATTTTCTTCTTTACATGCGACTTTTTCCACAGATGTATATAGCCCTTTACTATATATTAATTTTCTCCTTTTATTTATAAATGATGCAACGTTTTTTTTACTTAAATTATTTATCGTAGCATTGCGTCTTCGATGTATAGTTTAAACGTTTACTAAACGTCCATAAATGATAAACTCCAATAAATTCTCGTAGTTACAAGGTCTTTTACCGAAAACACGTCTACCCTCTGCCAGAGTTAAAGCCAGAAGAAAAAATTTAAGAATAAAATCATTGGTTTTTCTTTTCGTTGCTAAGCCACCGTAATCCTTAATTCTGATTGGTCCTACATCACAATTTGGGATTTCAATAAACCTAAGCATTTTTGCATCATCTATATGGCCTGCTTGGTTATTAACTTAAGCTGAATTACAGATGGCCATCTTTACCTAGTATGTCCATAAATGCAATATCATGTTTTAATAGACATAGGACATCCACATTAAGGGAAATTATAATGTACAGTAAGAATCTAAAATAACACTTTACGCAGGCTGTTTTCCTTAAATTTCTGATTTAGAGAGAAGCTCCAAAATATATTTATGAACAAAAAGTTGTTCCAATTTCAAAATATTCACAGAAATAATTACAGGCACCACTGGAGTCGAGGGAAAAGTTATCCCATGAGCTTCACTTTTTTTTGGCCTTCGGTAAAATCCCATATAGCCATCGAAGGGAAAAATAAGAAAAATAATGAAAGGAAAATTAAGAGGATGGGAGGAGACTAGATCTGTAGATCACTCTCTTTAAGAAATTGCAGAAGAGCTTGGTATACAGGTTTGTGGCATAACTGTAATATGGTGTTGACGCTAGCGAGAAATGGAACAGACTGCTGAAGTAGGCGGCGGAGGAAGGAAGAACGGTGGGCTCGGTAGCGAGAGCAACTGAACAGGAGATGATTGAAGTGCGGTTTCGCCTGGGTCATCATGACATACAGGGGAATCGATGAGACGTAGTCGGTGTAGATGCGCAGGGTAACATCCATGTCCAAGTCGCATTGTAATGATGGAGGTGAGATTTCGACGTGCAATTCTGAAGCTGGAGAGCCAAGGGTTCGTGGATAGATGCGTCTGAACGGCGGCGTAGTGTTTGCCTTTGATGGACTGCGAACAAATCCAGGCATCATTCCAGCGGGAATAGGCGTCACGCTGAAGGACCGGGAAGAAATCCGTGTAGGGCAGTTGGATGCCTTGGGTAAACCCCTCTTTTGCCAGGCGATCGGCGACTTCATTGTATCCAATTCCGACATGCCCTCTGATCCAAAGGAAGTGAATTTGATGTCCGGCTATGGTAGCGCTGTTCACCAACGTCAGTATCTCTTAAAGATAACAGTGCATATCTCTCGTCCAGAGGTGAGATGAGAGTCTCTGTAGCACACTCTGCGCATCGGTTAAGACCAGCAGTTTGGGGAAGCCCTGAGAAATCCCATATTGCAAAGCGTCACGAATGGCCAGAACCTCCGCCGTGTAGTTGGAATCCTCGAGCTTCACTTTGGAATATTTTCATACGAAAAGCTGATTTCAGAAATATATTTTTACGTTTCGGATTAATGTATCTGTATTTGAAAAGTTACACATTATTTCTTTGGCAGCGCTATAGCAAGCAGATTACATGTAGGTACCATTCTTTAATACGTCCTTAAAGGATTTAGCAACTTTTACCATATATGGCACTGGTCTGTGAGAAACAGTAGCACAGAATCGTGCTGCTTACCGAGAGTTTGTTGTTTCATCAGATAATTTGCTTACAATGGAGAACTTCTTTCCCCAAGACTTCAGAATTTGGGAAACAAATGAAGAGGTCAGAAGCAGAAGTTCCTGTCACTGTTTCAAAATTCTGCAGCAGAGCTGATCAAAAGTGATTTTATATACCAATATAGTAACAGAAATGAAATAATTTTATGTGGTGGGTCCGGTTAGAGGTACGAAGTACTGTGTTGAAGTGTTTCTTACGGTTTGACCTATGTACTATGAGTGACAGGATATTTTATTATAACGACTCGATCACTACCGGTGTGGTAGCCTTGCTCTTTGGAACCACCATGTTGAGCTAGAATTAGTAATCACTTTTATTTTCACCTAAGAACTACGTTTATTTGATACCTTTTCTAGCGTGTTGATACCAAGTTCGAGTTAGTCAGGTTGACTTATCTGGGTAAGGTTCATTTCAGGGGTTTTCACTAATTTTGAAATGTGAATGTCTGGTAACTGTAAGCTTTAGAGACCCTGTACTCATTTGAACATCATTTCATTCATCGTCCGTTATCACTTAAGATTGGAGGTCTTCCCTTTCCTGAAAGATGAATATCTGACAACTCTAAGCTCCCTGTTACCCTAGACTCATTTGATCATCATTTCATTCATCGTGTGATATGAAAACGTGGGAAATTTCCCCTTATCTTGAAAGATGAATATCTGACAACTCTAAGCTCCATGTTACCCTAGACTCATTTGATCATCATTTCATTCATCATGTGATATGAAAACGTGGGAAATTTCCCCTTATCTTGAAAGATGAATATCTGACAACTCTAAGCTCTATGTACCCTAGACTCATTTGAACGTCGTTTCATTCATCGTCCAATATAACTTAATGTTGGAGGTTTCCGCCCGCCTCGGTAGCGTGGATGGTAGCATGTCTGCCTCACGTTCAAGAGGTCCTGAGTTTGAATCTCGGACAGGGTGAGTTACCTGTATAAGGTTTTCTCCAGGGTTTTCCCTTATCTTTAAAGACGAATGTCGGGTAGCTCTAAGCTGCATGCACCCCGGACACATTTGATCATCATTTCACCAATTCCATTCATCGTCCGACATGACAACGTTGGAGGACGTGATTTACACACACACACACACACACACACACACACACACACACACACACACACACACACACACACACACACACACAAAGGAATTGGGGGTTTGTCCTTATCCTGAAAGATGAATGTCTGGTAACTCTAAGCTTTATGTACTCATGGTACTCACTGGAGTGCCATTTCATTCATCGTCCTACATGACTTAACGTTGGAGGTTTTCCTTACACTGAAAGATGAATGTCTGGAAATTCTAAGCTCTATGTACCCTGTACTCATTTGAACATCATTTCGTTCATCGTCCGATATGACTTAACGTTGGAGGTTTTCCTTACACTGAAAGATGAATGTCTGGAAATTCTAAGCTCTATGTACCCTGTACTCATTTGAACATCATTTCGTTCATCGTCCGATATGACTTAACGTTGGAGGTTTTCCTTACACTGAAAGATGAATGTCTGGAAATTCTAAGCTCTATGTACCCTGTACTCATTTGAACATCATTTCGTTCATCGTCCGATATGACTTAACGTTGGAGGTTTTCCTTACACTGAAAGATGAATGTCTGGAAATTCTAAGCTCTATGTACTCTGTGTTCATTTGAACATCATTTCATTCATCTTATGATTTGTTTTAACGTGGGGGACATTAATTTTAAAAACAAAGGCGATATTAAAACTGATCATCAACTCATTCTGTTTTCTCTAGCACTAAATTCATTGTACTAAGCTCCTAGCACACATTTAAAGATGTTTTTTTTTGTTCTTGAACATTTTAGAAGGACCTTCTCTTGCTTTTCTAAGGAAGTTATCATCATTATGAACTATCTGATATATATATATATTATTTATTATAATAGATTACTCACTATCATCTAAAATTAGTGTGAAAGTAATATCGGTAGAGTACTTCGGGTAAGCTCGACATTGTCTCCTATTTTCAAAGTTTTTCCTGTTCTCTAATGATGCACTTGATTCGTAATATTGTATTTAGTGATTCACTAACATTTCCATTAGGTACAACGCAGTATGCTGTCAGTGGCTTCTTGAGAAGCAAACTGGGATGAGAGCATGGGAATGTAAAGGGAAGATGCGCAGGTTCCCGAGGGAGTTGGCTGTTGTCGATGCAACCTGTTTTCCTACTAGTACGTGATCAACAGCTGGGCAGTCCCGGGGGGCATACCGAGTACGTCAGTGCTTGACGTCGTCGTGTCTCTCGACAATTTGATACGCAGTGTTGCACTTATGCCTGGACGCGCTGCAGTTTAATCTTATATGGAGTTAGAAGACGTTAGGAAACCTGAAGAAACAATAATTGATTTGTAGTTAGGTATCCCAGTTCGATTGTATACTTTAGAATTTCGTATAATGTTTATAAGGGATATAATCCTCCATGTTGGCTTTCCTTAAGGTGCGAAAGTACTGCCTATCCCCACAATGCTATTTCATGACTTTTGGGTGCACATTTTAAAGAAATTATTATAATATATATACCTGAAATTTTTTAGGCATGTTCTTAAAACCTTTGTCTTTAATAATACTTATTATTATTTGAAAATTCTCTACTGATAATTTGCTATATTTTTTAGTTCTTGTAAAAAGAGTACTAAATTTCATAAAATTTTATTTTTTAAACAAATATTATGGATCTCAGAGAAGAATTCTTCTTATTATTATTCTTATGAGTCTGCTTAATACACATAAAAATTCATATGTTTTGGTTGATTAGTATTTTAAAAAAGTGTACCGGAACCTGAAAAAATGTGAAACTGAGAAAAACAGCTTTAAAGATAATATATCAATTACTGACTTCTCACATGTGTCAGAGCATTCCTGCTACATTGTCTTGACCCTCTGTATTCTCACTTGTTCTTTTCAAGTTCCTGTTCATTTGTCTTGCCTTCTTGGCCAGTTCTTCAACTATTATATCTGCTTTCAGGACTGGCAGCTCATCAATTTCTGTATATGACTACTATCAAGATTAGAACATGTATTGTGTGAACTGGGTCTACTAACCTCAATATTACATCTGGTGTCATTGTCTATTGTATTTATATTTTCTACATTTACTTTTTTATGTTTAGTAAAACGATTGGCTATAAGCTTCCTCTTTCGAAATGCTTTTGGCCTACCTATATCATACATTCACCAATAACTAGTACAAAATACTATTCAGAACAAATAACTGTTAACATACACAGCCAAAGATAAAAGAAAAAAACTAGCGTCATTGGAGTTACAGTGGTACCAACAGGAATCTTGAAAGATCCCTTACAATACAAGGCTTAGTTCAGAATTATCTGTTCAGTATTACGGAAGTTATGATGGTTTTTCTCAAAGCTTAGGAAAAAGGGCGTGGCAAAAGCTTAAGACCTGGATGATCAATAAAGAATAATCATAAGTTTTTTACGGACATAATTTTTGCACTAGAATTCAATCTTATTTTATTCTGTTAGCTTACTGTGAGACAAAAACGCCTTAGTAGTTTCATTGTTGGTGCTCCTGGTTTCCGCCTGTGAGAACCAGGCAAATTCAGGCATGTTCAGTATCGCCTTCCGCTGCAATTGAGGTAACATGCAGTTAAAGTTGATGTTAGAGGAAGATCCGGAGTTTCTTTCAAATGTAATCGCTGCTGATGAAACTTGGCTACATCATTTTGATCCTGAGAGCAAACAGCAAAGCTCAGTGTGGAAATCTCCTTCATCACCCACCTCCAGAAAAGCGAAAAATAGTTGCTTCTACTAGGAAAGTTATGGTCATCTCATTCTTTGATATTCATGGAACGGTTTATCAGCATGTCGCATCTGCACACACATCAGTAACTGGACAGTACTACAGGGATGTCCTGAAAACATTGCAAGTCCATATCAGGCACAAAAGACCATATTTCCGTGAAGCAGGCTGGATGCTGCACCACGATAATGCGCGGCCGCATATTGCCATTGTTGTTGCTGAATATCTTGCAAAAATCAACGTGAAGTGCATCCCTCACCCTCCGTATAGTCCGGATTTAGCCACATGTACCTTTTTCTATTCCCTAACTTGAAGAAACGCCTTCATGGGAGGCATTATCCATCATCAGAAGCAGTGGTGAAGGCTGCGGAGGCGATTTTGAAGGATCTCTCAGAAAATGGTTTCCAGCATGTCTTTGAAGACTGGCAGAAACACTGGAACAAGTGCATCGTATTCAGGAGAGACTATTTTGAGGAGAACGATAAAAAAACTTTCGGATGAGTAAAGGTACGTTGTCAAAATAAAAAAAATGTGATCATTCTTTATTGAACAGCCCTCGTAATTATGAAATTAGGTATAAAATATTTCTCCAATGAACTGTTCAACTATATATTTGTAATCTAGAGGGATGATATTATAATAAAATGTAGAAATAAAAACAAGTGAATTTTAATCCCAAGTGCAGTACCTTCTCACCAGAGAAACAGTTTTGGAACTGATTTCTTTCCTGAGACAGAGTGCATGTTTTTTTCTTTGTTTACATGATAGCAGAGACCAATTAAAAGAGTAAGTCAGATAGAACAAACAACTTGATAATTTAAATTAACTGTTCTTTTACACTAGCCGTGTGCAGGACTAAATAAGGAAAAGTAGAGTTAGACTGAAAAATATAATGCCATAGCTGGGATTTGTACCATTAGTATCTTTCAATTTAATTCTAACTTTCCATATTTCGTCCTTCACACAGCTAGTGTGAAAGAACAATTAATTTTAGCTTGAAATGGACCTTTGGGTCGTGTTTTTAAATATTCAGTCCAATATTCACCTTTCTGACTGAAGAAAGGAAGGAAGAAAAAATGGGTATTTTGGAGGAAACATTTGTAATAGGGGATGTGTGAAATCGCGTGTTTACGAGGTTCGTTTGGTAAGTCTGGTAAAAAAACAAGAATATTTCTTTTTTCGAAGCATCTCACCTCCATTGATGGCTATACACTTGGTTCTGCGATGTTCTAGTTTTTCGTCCCGTCGTAAAAATAAGTTCCGTCAGGGTTTGCAAAATACTCGTTGACGGTGACTGTTACTTCTTCATTTGATGAAAATTCCTTACCATCATGCTAAATTTTCAAGTTTGGGAACAGGATGAAGTCACTTAGGGCTAAGTCTGGTGAATAAGGTGGACGATGAACTAATTCAGAGCCCAATTCATGTACTTTCGCCATTGTGATTGCTGATACATGCGATGGTGCATTATCCTGGTGAAAGAACTCTTTTTGTATTTCAATCTCGGTCTCTTTTCAGTCAGCACATGATGCAAACGATGCAACAAAGAAGCATCATAGGCTCCAGTTTGGTTCTACCTTTTTCCAAGTAGTCTATGAGAATTATTCCTTAGGAATCCCAATAATTAGTGGCCATCACATTACCAGCTGAAAAAATGGCCCTTGGTTTCTTTGGTGCACTTTGCAAACGGGTTTATTGTCAGTTGCAAAAGGCATGATGACTGTAGATAACGTTCTAGAAGCTCGGCGTTATGGCGATCATTTTGCAACCAGTTTTGTTGCAAATGGAATGATGGAAGATGCTGGTGATTAGTTTCTCACCTTTAGTGATGATCTAGTAGAAATCTTGTAGATGCCTTGGACCTCTGGAGCACCGAGATTTACCTCTGGGCGCAGTCTCGGTGCAAAGGAATTTCATACTGTAATTATTGGAGAATAAGCAAAAATTCTTGTCTTTAAAATACTGTGGGTTTTATTCCGCAAAACAATTAGTAAATTCTGCTACAATTTTAAATAATTTAGATGCTGTCCTTCCACAAATACTGGTTGTTGCATCGATGAACTTTATATCTCTGGCACACACTACTAGTGCAACACAAAAGCATTCACAACTAAAGGTTTTCTGCGCAATCGCAGAGTGACACAAACACTCGTCTTACTATCAAGACCATCGTTTGCTGTAAGCTCTCTGATCATTTTAGGTTCTCTACGCTCTATGTTTCGATAAGAACTAAATTACTTCTCTCATATTGGTCCACGTCACCACATTACGTAATTGCATTCTTACAATCAACAATAACAACAATGGTATCTAAGATTTAACTTGTGATATATCATTACCTGGCTCACCGAATTTCACATTTTCTATTTCGTACAAATTTCTTTTTCCAGAACAATTCAACTTAAGGGTAGAGCCAGAATGAAAAATTCAATGTCATAGCAGGGATTTGAACCACGGAATTTCTGGTTTCCATCCAGCCACTCTAACCATTTGAGCTACTATGGCCAACGTGCCGATATGACATTAAATTCTCCAACTGACTCGTGTTTTTCCCGGTAAACCACTAGGAGTTCTCATAAACTCATGAGACAACTACCTTATGGCGACTTACTACGCTGTAAGTACTTTAAGGCCCGGGCTTTATAGTTCGGACCACTATTAGGTACAACTGACTCGTGTTTATCCCGGTAAACCACTAGGAGTTCTCATAAACACATGAGACAACTACCTTAATGGCGACTTACTATGCTGTAAGTACTTTAAGGCCCTGACTTTATAGTTCGGACCACTATTAGGTACAACTGACTCGTGTTTATCCCGGTAAACCACTAGGAGTTCTCATAAACACATGAGACATCTACCTTAATGACGACTTACTATTCTGTAAGTACTTTAAGGCCCGGGCTTTATAGTTCGGGCCACTATTAGGTACAACTGACTCGTGTTTATCCCGGTAAACCACTAGGAGTTCTCATAAACACATGAGACATCTACCTTAATGACGACTTACTATGTTGTAAGTACTTTAAGGCCCGGACTTTATAGTTCGGACCACTATTAGGTACAACTGACTCGTGTTTATCCCGGTAAACCACTAGGAGTTCTCATAAACACATGAGACAACTACCTTAATGACGACTTACTATGCTGTAAGTACTTTAAGGCCCGGGCTTTATAGTTCGGACCACTATTAGGTACAACTGACTCGTGTTTATCCCGGTAAACCACTAGCAGTTCTCATAAACACATGAGACAACTACCTTAATGACGACTTACTATGCTGTAAGTACTTTAAGGCCCGGGCTTTATAGTTCGGACCACTATTAGGTACAACTGACTCGTGTTTATCCCGGTAAACCACTAGCAGTTCTCATAAACACATGAGACAACTACCTTAATGACGACTTACTATGCTGTAAGTACTTTAAGGCCCGGGCTTTATAGTTCGGACCACTATTAGGTACAACTGACTCGTGTTTATCCCGGTAAACCACTAGCAGTTCTCATAAACACATGAGACAACTACCTTAATGACGACTTACTATGCTGTAAGTACTTTAAGGCCCGGGCTTTATAGTTCGGACCACTATTAGGTACAATTAATGGAAATTAATTATTCTTTCACACTGGCCGTGTGCAGGACGCGCTATGAAAGGTAGTGGTCCGAACTATAAAGCCCGGGCCTAAAAGTACTTACAGCATAGTAAGTCGCCATTAAGGTAGTTATCTCGCGTGTCTATGAGAACTCCTAGTGGTTTACCGGGAGAAACACGAGTCAGTTGGAGAATTTAATGGCACGTTGGCCATAGTAGCTCAAATGTCTTATGTGTTTATGAGAACTCCTAGTGGTTTACCGGGATAAACACGAGTCAGTTGTACCTAATAGTGGTCCGAACTATAAAGCCCGGGTCTTAAAGTACTTACAGCATAGTAAGTCGCCATTAAGGTAGTTATCTCGCGTGTCTATGAGAACTCCTAGTGGTTTACCGGGAGAAACACGAGTCAGTTGGAGAATTTAATGGCACGTTGGCCATAGTAGCTCAAATGGTTAGAGCTGCTGGACGGAAACCAGAAGATCCGTGGTTCAAATCCCGTCAATGGCATTGAATTTTTCATTCTGCCTCTACCCTTCCATAGTGCGTCCTACACACGGCTAGTGTGAAAGAACAATTAATTTCCAATTCAACTTAAGGTCTTAAAAAAACAACAACAACCATGAAATAACTGTCACAACTTTCACCAGCCTTTGTCCATTGTTTTGACTCTGCTGTGTAATGACAGGTCCAAGTTTCGTCCGCGGCAACAAATCGATGCAAAAATCATTCTGATTGCGTTTAAACATCGCCAGACATGGTGAGTGAGTGTAGTGTTTAACGCCCGCTTTTACTACATACGGCACCGCAGGCGATGACACTGATGATACATGAGATGAAGATGGAGAATCGGTGGAATGAGATGGCGGGGGAAACCGGAGATCCCGGAGAAAACCCGCCCCAGTGCCGTGTTGTCCATCACAAATCTCACTTTGCGGTCACTTGGGATCGAACCCGGGCTGACTTGGTGAGAGCGAAGCGGTCTAACCACTGAGCCACGGCGTGACCTATCGCCAGACATTCGGTAGAACTGTTCTTACTGATGCCCTTTTGGTCGACTATGAGCAATCGCGGCACCCATCTTGCACACAGCTTTTTCATTGCCTATTTTGCATGCAAGATACTGTGCACTCACTCATTTGAGATGTCTACAGCTTCAACAATCTCACGAAGTTTCATTCGACGTTCTTGCATTACCATATCAGGATTTTTTTTCAATGGTGTCCTGTATGGTGACCTCAATTGGGCGACCACAGTGCAATTCATCTTCGGTGCTTCCAGAACACGTTTATGTTCATTGATCCCAAAGTAAATGATCTTCAATGTTGGTGTGGAGTCCGCGTGAACGTCATCCAATTAAGTTTCTACGTGTGGGGCATTCCAGCCCTACAAATGAAAATGTATTGTGACTTTGTGGGTTCGTGAAATGAAAAGTCCAATTTCACCACTCAAAAATGTTCTTTATTTCCACCGACTTACAGTTTAACACTTGCCAATTACACAGAATTACTTGCTGCACACAATTACAATTCACCAGTTCGTCCGTTACAATTTCCTTGTACTCGCGGTTACGTAAGCTCCGGTACACATTCACAGTTACGTACAGTCTTCCGTTGCACAATCTTTCCGTTCATTACCACGTCACTGACTAACACTGCCTTCTTACAACAAGAACTGTCCTCACTCACACACACTAACCAACTGATTGACCAACTCCATACCGTCTGTCTGTAACCCTCTTTATATAAGAATATCGCCGGTTTCTAGTGACCAGGAGAATGTTCCAGATTCCGTAATTTCTGGAACCAGGTGGACAGAAACAGACGGCACACTGATGTTTTTCCTCCCAACCACTGCCTGTCACCACTACAAGACAAACGAGGGGGAGGTGTGGCTAACGCGGTCCTCCCCTACCTTCCGTTCCCAGCTGGTTCACAGGGTGTTCCAGAGCTCGCGTTACACTGCTCCCTCCTCAAAGCTGTTCGCCCCGAACAGCCCCATCGTAGCGTGCGAGGCGGTCCAGGTGTACCACCAGCATCTGCCCGGAGTCTGAGCCAGAAGTAGCGCTGCCGTAGTTTGTGAATCATTCGGTTCGCTCCCAGGTGTCCTCCTGAAGTACCGGCATGCTCTTCCTCCAAGACTTCCGGGACCTTGCTCCGGGGAAGTACCAACTGTTCTCTCTGCGCCTTCCCATCGGATGACTCCCATACCCGGAACAGCACGCCCTCTCTGGTCTTCAACGAGTCCCATTGGGCCCAGTACGACTTGTAGGTGGCGCTCCTCGGTGCGATGTCCTCCCAGGTTGGTCTCGTCCCTGCGTCCACTTCCCTCAAGAGTGGCCCCAAGTCTGCGTCCGCCAGCTGCTCCCTCCTCAGGCCTGCGCTATCCCAGCCTCCAGCAGGCACTGCCACAACTACTCGGACTGCTGCGGCACGCTCCTCCTCTTCCACTCTTGTGCGCTCGTGGCCGTCCTGGATCTGCGATAGGACACCTCCAATGCAATGGTCGCTGGCGTCGGTGTCCACAATGAAGGCGCCACCCGGTTGTGGGAAACCCAAAATTGAAGCACTGCACAGGGTCCCCTTCGGGTGCTGGAAAGCGTCTTCGGCGTCCTCCGTCCACACATAAGGCCGGTTTTCCTCCGTCAGGCGGGTGAGGGGTTTTGCGATGTTGTCGGCCTTTTCCTCTAAATCATTAAGGCGGTCGTCTACTTGACCCTTCCGTTTGCCCAGGTTCGCGACGTCATACCTCACGCCGGCCAAACGTTCCTCAAACTTTGCGGCGAGAGCCTCGTTCGCCGCCTTCATTTCCGTGGCCAGACTGCCGTTCGCTGCTCTCATTTCTGTGGTTAACTCGGCCTTCATTTCTTCCATCTCCGCGGTGATGTTGTCGTTGGCCGTCTTCATTTGTTTCAACTCGGCGATGAGGTTGTTGTTTGCCGCTTCTATTTTTGCAGCGAGGTTTTCAGTTGCCGTCTTCATTTCTTTCAGTTCCGCTAAAATCTTTTCTAATGGTGCCTCCATGGTTGTAATGTTCGGTGATGTTATGTTGTTATCCCACTTCTGACACCAGTGTGACTTTGTGGGTTCGTGAAATGAAAAGTCCAATTTCACCACTCAAAAATGTTCTTTATTTCCACCGACTTACAGTTTAACACTTGCCAATTACACAGAATTACTTGCTGCACACAATTACAATTCACCAGTTCGTCCGTTACAATTTCCTTGTACTCGCGGTTACGTAAGCTCCGGTACACATTCACAGTTACGTACAGTCTTCCGTTGCACAATCTTTCCGTTCATTACCACGTCACTGACTAACACTGCCTTCTTACACCAAGAACTGTCCTCACTCACACACACTAACCAACTGATTGACCAACTCCATACCGTCTGTCTGTAACCCTCTTTATATAAGAATATCGCCGGTTTCTAGTGACCAGGAGAATGTTCCAGATTCCGTAATTTCTGGAACCAGGTGGACAGAAACAGACGGCACACTGATGTTTTTCCTCCCAACCACTGCCTGTCACCACTACAAGACAAACGAGGGGGAGGTGTGGCTAACGCGGTCCTCCCCTACCTTCCGTTCCCAGCTGGTTCACAGGGTGTTCCAGAGCTCGCGTTACAGTATAATAACAGCAAGGAACTGTTCTCCCCCCCCCCCGTTTTCAATAGCAGCTATCACACTGAACAGTTTAGATCACTGTCAACAATAAACAGTATATTGTAGCACATTCAACACTTTTGTACAATCTTCACAATAAATAAGCTTAGCACCCAGAAATTTGCAACCAAACATGTCCATCCTTTCAGGGAAATTTACCATACTCATCAAAAGACCCTCATATACCATGTAAAATGGATTCCTGAAGTTTACGTAACCTTTTGCTCAATCACGGCTAGTCTGGCTGTGACGTCATGCCAGTACACTTTTGCTCTGTCAAATCATGCAACTTTGCATAATAACAATAATAATGATAATAACATTAATTAGGTTATATTTAATTTGAACACTATATACGGTATTCCTGTTTATTCGTTATTTCCCGCCCTCCGATTGAGCAAGAATGACGTCATAGTTGACTGGCGTGTCTATCTTGAAATCATAGTGTCCTCTACGGAAAAGAAGTGGTAATTTTTGCGGAACAGTAAGCAAATTACAGCGCTCTGAGTGCGATTACGCTGGTACGTAATAAAAGCATCGTCTCCTGGATATTGTGGCTTTGTGGGTTCGCGAAATTAAAAGTCCAATTGCACAAACTCAAAATGTTCTTTATTTCTACCGACTTACAGTTGAACACTTACAAATTACACAGAATTACGTAATGCACACACTTACGAGTCACCAGTTCGCCCGTTACAGTTCCACTGCACGCTCACAGCTACGTACGCTCTTCCGATGCACGTACACAGTCTTCTCGTCCGTTCACTAACACGGCGCTCCTACGCTGCTCGCCAAGCACTGATTGAACTCACTCACTGCAGCCCCCTTTATAGGGCTATCACTGTTTCTCGAAGTCTCTCGTTTCAGTGAATCACCGCGAAGGTTCCAGACGGCAGGGGAAGGGGGAAGAGGAAGCCAGCGACAAGTGACACTTCCCTAATCATCCCCTCAGTTAGTGACTGAGATAAATGGGTGGGCGTAGTCCGGATGCCTCTGGTCCCCTACTCAGCTGCCGTTGGTCGTGCTTTACGATAATTGGGTGACAATATGAGCACAGAGCACCGCGTCTTCATGGTTGAATGCTATTTTCGTACCGGCATTAAAATTGGTGTGACATATAGCTATAATTTAAACCGCTGCATAGAGGAGTTCATACAACGTTATCCAACATTCAGACAAGTTCCTCGGAGCGTAAAGTTGCCAAAAGTGTCCAGGTGCCATCAAATTGACATACTTTTGTTTGTAACATAAACGTGTTAAGTTTTATCAATATACGATATAAAATTTTAGTCATTCTCAACGCTTAATTAAAATGTCTATTAATGTTGGTATCCGTATGTCTTTTGAAACCAATAGGTGCATTAAGCATTTCCAAGATACAGGATCAGTTACTCGCAAAAAGAGAAACACTGGACGCTATAGGCACTGATCCCAATCTAGAAACAATAAATAATGTTATGACAGAAAGGCCTCAAGCATACCTTCTCGCAATACAGACAGTGTTTAAGGGGGAAGAGAGAAAGGAAATAATAAGAAAATGAACACATAAGACTATGTACTACAGATATTTTCTTTTTCAGACTTGGATAAATGCTTTGTAGATATTGTAACGCTAATTTATTTTTCATTCCTAGAACATGTTCTGCTAATTTTCTAGTTTGTAATGAAGTTACATTGTGAGAAAAACTGCGGGTGATAGAAAAGAATTGAGATCAAATTGAAATATTTCTATTTTATGTGACAGGTTTACAGTATACATATATGTCTACTACAACAGAAAAACAAATGTTCGTTATGAAGTAAGTGTTCATTGACTTATCGTTTCCTATATTCTTCATGGTCTACTTTTATAGCTGCATAATTAGCTTTGCAGTGCATTCATTGCAGTATATCAAACAGTTATCGTATCTATGCAACAGGCGAAATTACGCACCTCTATACGAGGCTGTTCAATAAAGGATGATCACATTTTTTTTGACAACGTACCTTTACTCATTCTCATAATTTTAACGGTCCTTCTCAAAATAGTCTCCCCTGAATGCGATGCACTTGTCCCAGCGTTTCTGCCAGTCTTCAAAGACATGCTGAAAACCATTTTTTGACAGATCCTTCAAAATCGCCTCCGCAGGTTTCACCACTGCTTTTGATGATGTATAATACCTCCCACGAAGGCGTTTCTTCAAGTTAGGGAACAGAAAAAGGTCACATGGGGGCTAAATCCGGACTATTGGGAGGGTGAGGGATGCACTTCACGTTGATTTTTGCAAGATATTCAGCAACAACGTTGGCAATATGCAGCCGCGCATTATCGTGGTGCAGCATCCAGCCTGCTTCACGGAAATGTGGTCTTTTGCGCCTGACATGAACTTGCAATGTTTTCAGGACATCCCTGTAGTATTGTCCAGTTACTGATGTGTGTGCAGGTACAACATGGTCATAAACTATTTCATGAATATCAAAGAATGAGATGACAATAGCTTTCCCAGCAGCAGCAACTACTTTTGCTGTTTGGGGGTTAGTGATGAAGGAGATTTCCACATTGAGCTTTATTGTTTGCCCTCAGGATTAAAATGATGTAGCCAAGTTTCATCAGCAGTGATTACGTTTGAAAGAAATTCCGGATCTTCCTCTAACATCAAATTTAACTGCATGTTACCTCCATTGCAGCGGTAGGCGATACTGAACATGTCTGAACTTACCTGGTTCTCACAGGCGGGAACCAGGAGTACCAACAATGAAACTACCACGGCGTGTTTGTTTCACATTAAGCTAACAGAATATAAGATTGAATTTTAGTGCGAAAAATTATGATCGTAAAAAAATATGATCATTCTTTATTGAAGAGCCCTCGTATTACGCGGGTAGACTGATCTCTCAAATAGTATATTTATCTGCCGGAGGAGGGAGGCCTCAAAGCTGCTGTCAGCACATCAAGTTTGATTACAATCTGCTTGGGGAGTTGTATATAAATTCGTTCCATCAGCGATGCTATTGATGACGTCAAATTTTGCGCGGTAAAATCACAGATGATAATGTACACCGGGTATAGCAGTTTACAAATCAAAAGTCAATGCAGGAGAACCTTATGTTTAGCTGCTCCAAGGGTGATTTTTTTTTTTTAATTTACGTCCTCCAACGTTGTCATATCGAACGGTGAATAGAATGGGTGAAATGATGCTCAAATGTATCCAGGGTCCATAGAGCTTAGAGCTACCCGAAATTCGTGTTTAAGGATGAGGGAAAACTCCGGAAAAAACCTTATCCAGGTGGCTCACCCTGGCCGAGATTCGAACTCGGGACCTCTTGAACGTAAGGCAGACACGCTACCATCCACGCTATTGAGGCGGGCCCAAGGGTGATGCTGCCCCAAATCTCACGTTATCATAATATAAGAGAGTATAATTTAATTTCCTGCAGCTTCTAACAAGAGTAGTAAAGGGTGGCACATTAATAGTTAAAGAATGGCGGTCTCTTACTGCGACTGACAGAACGGATGCTCGTTCGATGAAGCGCATTGATGTAAGCCTTCAATTCGTGAAGTGGAATTATGACATTAAATGTAGCAAGCTGGAAAGGTTCCCACGTATCAGTCAACTGCAATTCAGTACAAAGCCGATGTGGCGTTGGAGACGGATGGTATGTCACCCGTTGATCCTTGGCATGCATCACGCGGTTAAAATCCCAAAATACATTTCACTGTATCTGTGGGATATGAACTTTAGCTGAATACGTTTATTAGGGTCGGAGGTCAAATAAGCAATAGCTTAGTCGGACGTCATCCTGACGAGTAATATCCAAAGCAGTTCTGTACATTATTACTATTTCCCTATTGTCTTTATTCACGTTACGTATATAATTATACTGAGGACATTAGAGGCTGAAATTGTTGACGTTTATTCCTTGCAAAAGCAATAAGTATATTGTTATTATAACTGTATGAAAAGCTGTTCCAGATATTAACATTTTGCAGTACTGCACAAATATATGCGGATATAAGACATGGAAAGGAAGACGAAAGTACACAACAGTTGAAAAGTGGTATATCATGGCAACGAACTGTCTGTCATTTTATATTTTTCTTTCATTTTATATCCTCAAACGTCGAGTCATATCGGATAGTCATATTCAGTTTGATGGATAACACCATATTGTTTAATTCTAGACTAGTTTGTATCCATAGCTACAGGTCACTAGCTTGTTTAGTTTTTGAATGAGAGCATTTTAAACAAGACAAATGTAGAGGTTTCACGAAAATGGAGGATTTAGAAAAACCAGCAGTGATTAAATACTTCCATTTGAAACGCTTAACGTTGAAAGAAATAAAGGAGGAAATGCGCAGTACACTGAAAGACTCAGTCTACAATGACTAAGGTGGGTTGTAGAGTTTAAAATGGGACGTACGAGCACTAGTGATGAGCCTCGCTCGGGACGTCCTGTGAAGTCACAACTACAGAGATCATTGAAAGACTCTCTCCCTTCATATACAATAATTAAAAGGTGGGTTGTAGAGTTTAAAATGGGACGTACGAGCACTAGTGATGAGCCTCGCTCGGGACGTCCTGTGAAGTCACAACTACAGAGATCATTGAAAGACTCTCTCCCTTCATATACAATAATTAAAAGGTGGGTTGTAGAGTTTAAAATGGGACGTACGAGCACTAGTGATGAGCCTCGCTCGGGACGTCCTGTGAAGTCACAACTACAGAGATCATTGAAAGACTCTCTCCCTTCATATACAATAATTAAAAGGTGGGTTGTAGAGTTTAAAATGGGACGTACGAGCACTAGTGATGAGCCTCGCTCGGGACGTCCTGTGAAGTCACAACTACAGAGATCATTGAAAGACTCTCTCCCTTCATATACAATAATTAAAAGGTTGGTTGTAGAGTTTAAAATGGGACGTAAGAGTACTAGTGATGAGCCTCGCTCTGGACGTCCTGTGAAGTCACAACTACAGAGATCATTGAAAGACTCTCTCCCTTCATATACAATAATTAAAAGGTGGGTTGTAGAGTTTAAAATGGGACGTACGAGCACTAGTGATGAGCCTCGCTCTGGACGTCCTGTGAAGTCACAACTACAGAGATCATTGAAAGACTCTCTCCCTTCATATACAATAATTAAAAGGTGGGTTGTAGAGATTAAAATGTGACGTACGAGCACTAGTGATGAGCCTCGCTCGGGACGTCCTGTGAAGTCACAACTACAGAGATCATTGAAAGACTCTCTCCCTTCATATACAATAATTAAAAGGTGGGTTGTAGAGTCTAAAATGGGACGTACGAGCACTAGTGATGAGCCTCGCTCGGGACGTCCTGTGAAGTCACAACTACAGAGATCATTGAAAGACTCTCTCCCTTCATATACAATAATTAAAAGGTGGGTTGTAGAGTTTAAAATGGGACGTACGAGCACTAGTGATGAGCCTCGCTCTGGACGTCCTGTGAAGTCACAACTACAGAGATCATTGAAAGCCTCTCTCCCTTCATATACAATAATTAAAAGGTGGGTTGTAGAGTTTAAAATGGGACGTACGAGCACTAGTGATGAGCCTCGCTCTGGACGTCCTGTGAAGTCACAACTACAGAGATCATTGAAAGACTCTCTCCCTTCATATACAATAATTAAAAGGTGGGTTGTAGAGATTAAAATGGGACGTACGAGCACTAGTGATGAGTCTCGCTCTGGACGTCTCGTGAAGTCACAACTACAGAGATCATTGAAAGACTCTGTCCCTTCATATACATGATTAAAAGGTGGGTTGTAGAGTTTAAAATGGGGCATGCGAGCAGTAGTGATGAGCCTTGCTCTGGACGTCCTGTGGAAGTCACAACTACAGAGATCATTGAAAGACTCTGTCCCTTCATATACAATGATTAAAAGGTGGGTTGTAGAGTTTAAAATGGGACGTACGAGCACTAGTGATGAGCCTGGCTCTGGACGTCCTGTGGAAGTCACAACTCCAGAGATCATTGAAAGACTCTGTCCCTTCATATACAATGATTAAAAGGTGGGTTGTAGGGTTTAAAATGGAACGTACGAGTACTAGTGATGAGCCTCGCTCTGGACGTCCTGTGGAAGTCACAACTACAGAGATCATTGAAAGACTCTGTCCCTTCATATACGATGATTAAAAGGTTGGTTGTAGGGTTTAAAATGGAACGTACGAGTACTAGTGATGAGCCTCCCTCTGGACGTTCTGTGGAAGTCACAACTACAGAGATCATTGAAAGACTCTGTCCCTTCATATACAATGATTAAAAGGTTGGTTGTAGAGTTTAAAATGGGACGTACGAGCAGTAGTGATGAGCCTTGCTCTGGACGTCCTGTGGAAGTCACAATTCCAGAGATCATTGAAAGACCCTGTCCCTTCATATACAATAATTAAAAGGTGGGTTGTAGAGTTTAAAATGGGACGTACGAGTACTAGTGATGAGCCTCGCTCTGGACGTCTTGTGGAAGTCACAACTACAGAGATCATTGAAAGACCCTGTCCCTTCATATACAATAATTAAAAGGTTGGTTGTAGAGTTTAAAATGTGACGTACGAGTACTAGTGATGAGCCTCGCTCTGGACGTCCTGTGGAAGTCACAACTCCAGAGATCATTAAAAGACTCTGTCCCTTCATATACAATGATTGAAAGGTGAGTTGTAGAGTCTAAAATGGGACGTACGAGTACTAGTGATGAGTCTCGCTCTGGACGTCTGGTGTAAGTCACAACTACAGAGATCATTGAAAAAATTCATTGTTTAGTACTGGAAGACCGGAGATTAAAGTTGAGATAGCAGAGGCTGTGCATATATCAAAACAACGTGCAGGCAATACTTTAATTAATGTTTTGGGCTTTCACAAGGTCTGTGCAAGATGGGTGCCGTGTTTGTTGACACCTGATCAAAAGTTGCAAAGAAAAACTGTTTCTGTTAAGAATTTGGAGCTCTATCATAAAAATGCCGGTGAATTTTTGAGATGGCTTATTATCATGGATGAAACTTGGATGCATTACTACACTCCAGAAAGGCCACGCCGTGGCTCAGTGGTTAGACCGTTTGGCTCTCACCAAGGCGGCCCGGGTTCGATCCCAGGCGACCGCAAAGTGAGATTTGTGATGAAAACACGGCGCTGGGGCGGGTTTTCTCCGGGACCTCCGGTTTCTCCCGCCATCTCATTTAACCGGTGCTCCATCTTCATCTCATATACCATCAGTGTCACCGCCTGTGGTGCCGTATGTAGTAAAAGCGGGCGTTAAACACTACACACTACACACACTCCAGAAAGTAAATCACAGTCAAAACAGTGCCCGCCTCAGTAGCGTAGATGGTAGCATGTCTGCCTCATGTTCAAGAGGTCCTGAGTTCGAGTCTTGGTGAGTTACTTGGATAAGGTATTTCCTGGGTTTTCCCTTATCGTAAAAGACCAATGTCGGGTAACTCTACTAAGTTCCATGGACCCTGGACTCATTAGACCATCATTTCAGCCAGCTCATTCACCATCCGATATGACTTAACGTTGGAGGACGTAAATTACACACAAAAAAGTGACAGGCAAAACAGTGGACTGCGCCAGGTGAACCAATTCAAAAAAAAAAAAAAAAAAAAAAAGCAATGTCAATTTGGCCAGCTAACAAGCTATTGTTTACTTAGAAAGGGGTACAAGTATCACTGATGAGTGCTACGCAAGCGTACTGCAAGGTTTGAGCGATGAGATGAAAAGAATAAGATCTCATTTGGCAAAGAAAAAATTTTGTTTCTTCATGACAATGCTGCAGCTCAACGTTCAGTCGTTGCAATGGGGAAACTGTGCGAATTGAAGTTTGAATTGCTTGACCATCCACACTATTCGACGGATCTAGCACATAGTGACTAGCACCTGTTCTCGAACCTCAAAAAATTTCTTAGACGACGAAGATTTTCCAGCAACGAGGTGGTCGTTGATGTGGTAAACAGTTATTTTGACAACCACGATAAATTGCACTTCAGAACACATTACACAGATATGTGATAGCCTTTCTGGAGGTTATGTTCAGAAATAAAGTAAAAATTAAAATGAATTTTTATTGTAAGGCCCGGGACTTATCAGCCTACCCTCCCACAATCTCACTGTCAAGCCGAGATGCATGTTCTAGATAAGGGAATTTTCCTTGTTTAATTCAAAGTTGTTCCCTGAAGTAGAAGAGTCCCTGGCGCCTAAAGGACACTGATATATGCTGGAGGTGCTTGCCCCCACAGGAGAAATACTACAATTTAGTGCTCATAGCAGCTGAGTGGACCCTAGATACGTGCCGGGCTTGAGATAAAATCTCATGAAACCTCCTAAATGCTAACGTGGTAGTTAGCCTTTACATCCTTACGACATTGCTGTTTGAGAACAGATTAACAGCGCGTAACTGCAAATGGGAAATATAGGAGATGGGGATTAATTAAGTGTATTTAATCCAAGTGACAAGCAGGAATAGGTGAATGAATACTTGAAAAAGTTATTTACTTGAAATGTATTAACAACCACATTGGAGTTAATTTATACCTTCAATAATTTTAATTATATATATATATATATTATTAAGATAAAATGTATATGAAGGTAAATGCCTTGAAGAGCTACATTCATTAATAACTAAGAAAACAGTGAGTCAACAAATATTACAATAAAATACAATGTTTTGCTACAAACTTAATAGTTTTATTTACAGGTTATTATATACACCTCAAAATGAAGAGGAATTTAACAGACAATATAAACACATTATTGGTACTGCTTTAATTAAAGGTTTTAATAAAGATGTTATACATACAATCAGTGAAAATGTTCAGTATCAAAACATGTAAATGATGCTTATACCTTTAACAAATAAAAGATGATTATAATTTTTAAAAAATTACCTCCCATTCTTGAGCTAATAACAAGTTTCAAAACATGCTCACTCCCTTCTCGGGAAGCAAGCCAGGTGAAAAGCCGATTAGATATTGACGTTTCGGGAGTGCGCATCGCTCCCATCATCAGGATATTTATTAAATGTTATAACCATAAATGAAATACTGGATATAACACAAATATAAACAAAGACAAAACACTATCAAAATTCGCATTACTGAACAAAAGACTGTTTTCAGTAAATTAAATGCCAAGTCAGGAGATGGCGTGAGTATAGAAATTTGTGTCAAAGAAACCTAACTACTTAACTTGATTATCAAGCTGAATTGATCTTTGCTTCTTAAATCGAAGGATTTTCATTTTTAAGGCCGGATTCCAAGAGTAGCTGATCTTAAATCCAACATCACGATTAAGCGTGCTCCTTTCAGAGGAAATCGTCAAAGCTTTCTTAATTCTTCGCTCCCAGTAACTGTTGCATTTTGCCAAGATGGTCGTCTCACGAAAATTGGCTCTATCGTCGTTATCAAAACAATGCTCTGCCGGCACAGACTTCTCAGGTTGCATAAAACGAATGCTCCGTTCATGTTAGATTATTCTAGAGTTGGTACTGGTGCACGCTGGATGTGCGGCAGACGGACGTGAAGATTTCGTACGTGAGTGTTACGTCATTCTGCTGATACCAGAGTTGTGCAGTAAAGAGCATTTTGAATTTCTGCAGGCTCGACTTTTAATTTTATGAACCCACAAAGTAACAATTTGTATCTTAAACATAGAAATCGCGTTAGCATTTTGAAATGCCGCCCAACCGATTCTGTCCTTAAGTTTGTTTTGCTTTCAGAGTTTGGTAATAAATATAAAATATGATTCTTCACCTAGCGGTTGTAATGATATCAACAGGAAAAACAGACAGATGATGCAAATGAGGATTTGCGAAACTAGTTTCTTGAGGTCTGTGAAGAATTTACCAATTTCTTAAAAAGATAACTGAGAAACTTGATCTATTCAAATAGAGCTTGGTCTATTGTACCTGTGACTCAAGTGGTACATCCCGGGAGGAAGGATGAGGCAAGAGCAGACAGAGGGCAGCCGTCCCAAGGAGCCCCGACAGCGCAGAGGAAGCAACCCTTCAGTTTACTAGTTGAAAACTTCCCGTCAGGCCAGTACAATCGACATCTCATCCACCGTGATCATCAAACCTCACTACGTCGACCCGGAGACCGGACAGCTTCATATCCAAGGTGTTTACTAGGAGCACATCATCCTGCCACACAGTGCCGACTCCCGCCAGCAGTTCTATCCTGAAAGAGACCACTAGATGAGAGATGATGTGAAATGATAATGAGGTTGAAATGGAGGGACAGGAAATTCAGGGGAAAGTAGTACGAGGGGGTGTCGTAAAGTTTCAATTATCACCCTTTAAAAATTGTGGTAGAGAGTTTGTGTTGATATGTGCTTGTTAGTTCTTCACTGCGTAGTCACCATCAGGATTTGCACATTTTTCCCAGCGTTTCTTGACCTTCAGAATACCTTGATTGTAGAAGTCTGCAGAATTCGTTTTAAGCCACTCTTCCACTTCATTAATGACGTCATTTGTGTTGTCAAATCGGCGACCACGCAACGGATTCTTCATTTTTGGGGTCAAGAAAAAGTCACTTGGTGCGAGATCGGGCGAATAAGGCGGATGCTATAAGATCTTAAAGCCACATTCCCTTGTTTTGTCAACTGCAACTTGAGATGAATGAGCTGGTGCATTGTCAGGCACGTTAATGCCAAAGATTCTACTCTCATTAGTCCTGGATCCCTAGAACCAAGGACCTGGGCCTCCTTCCACCAGGGGGCTACGGAGCTATCCCCAAAAGGGTGACTGGTGCCTCCGTGGGGCTTTCCATAGGGCAAGACCTAGAGACCAACAAGCCCCCCTTCTAGTCCTGTGGACTCAAGACGGGATGGAAGTGGATACGCCACTTACGCGCGCCAACTCCAAAATGGGAAGGCTAGCGATATGACCTCGGTAGGCCCGCCTGGTGACCTAGCACACTTTTCTACTAGCTATGCTGGCTAGTACGCGGGAATATTAATGGCTTCCCTCAACTCCGTCCGGAGATGTACCCGATCTCCCACGGGTATCGGGAACCCTTTCCCTTCGAGTACAACCCAATCCGAACAACTCCCAATCAGGCAGGGGCTTGAATGTTCGGCCCGAGGGTCCTCTAGTAACGTCAGACGTACTCCAAGTGCTAGGGGTCCGCAGCGCTCACACCACGGCAGCTGAAGGGGACGGATCCCCTCCCCTACGGGGGCATTGTCAGGCAGAAGAGGAACACCTTTGGAGAGCATACCGCGTCATTTCTTAATCAGAGGTACTGGTAACTTGTCCAGAAGATTGCAGTAGTATCTGTCAGTGACGGTTTGACCCTTGGCAAGATAATCTGTAAGGATGACTTAACGACAGTCCCAGAAAACTGAAGGCATGACCTTCCAAGCTGACTTTTGCACCTTTGACATTTTGGGAGGGAGGAGCGAATCGGCATGTTTCCATTCCATGCTCATGGTTTTTGTCTCTAGAGCGTACTGATAGATCCAGGATTCATCTACGGCTAGCAACCGATGAAAATAATCACCTCCATCCTGTTCCAATAGCATCATCTGTCGTGAAAGGTCACGCCGTGTTTGCTTCTGGAAAGGGGTTAGCAAACATGGAACCCACCGTGCAGACATCTTAGACATGTGCAGTTCGTCCATACACTACCATAACTAAGATGTGTCTCATTCATGATCATTTGGATGGTTGCTCCTTTGTCTTCCAGTATTAAACACTCCACTTTCTTCACTGTGACAGCTGACTGTCTACCAGCTCTTGGCTCATCTGTCAGGGACATCTGACCAGTTTGAAAAATCCTTTTCCACCCTACAATAGTGTCATACGATCGGCAATTATTTCCATAAACAGCCGTCATCGCATCAGGAATTTCCCGGGCAGTTTTGTCCTTCAAATGCAGGAACTTGATCACACTACGAGCCTCAATTTTCTCCATCTTACACCTCAGTCAATTCTGACACTCATTATAAAAAAACAAAAGGACTCAAATCACTGAAACTACCAATATTACTTCCGGAGGGAGCAATGATGACATTGAAAAATTTTCACTCTAGTATAGTTACCTACCAAGCATTCAGCTGGCGACCCAAGAAAACTCCTGAAAAAGTCCTTTGGGCAGGTAGGTTGGCCACGAGAATTGAAACCAAACTTTCTGAATACATGCCACAGACGCAACCGCCTGAGTCATCTCGCGCGGTTAAATGTAGATCTAGTTACAATGCATGCAATTTTGCACAGTAAAATACATATCCTTTTGCAGTTACCCATTTCCAAAGTAATCTTTCTTATATCGGGCCCAAATGACCTCGTCGATGGGCCCTAAAACACCACTAATCCAATCCAATCTTTCTTATAGTTTGAATTTTCCATGAATTATTCTTTATAGTTACCTCAAGCTAGCTCTAACATAATCACCACTTGTTAAATAATTTGACTATCACTTACTACTGTTATTCATGTAAGGAAATATTAAACAACCCCATTTGTACATACGAGTGGATCAAAGGAAATTTTCTAGTAGTTTAAAGAAGTTGTTCAGTTTTAACAGAAGACACCAGAATATTGAGGGAGCTCTGTAATCTGGAAATTGCAATTTCGTGGTCATAGTGCGATAAGGAAACTGCTATGTCAGCGTATGTACACAATGACGTGACCAGAGGCGAGTACGGGGTGGATACTGAATAACAGATGTGTTTTATTACCCTCCTGAAGGGGTGTAATGTCATGTATTACCATTATAGGTTTGACCCTCACGTTGAACAGGCTCTCAATTATCCACTTTTCATCTTTGCTATTATCATCTCTTCAGAGTTCCCAAAGTGTGGCCATCTTCTGTAACGTAAATGGCAGCATATTTGCCTCAGTTCGAGAGGTCGGAGTTCGCATCTCTGTTACTGTGATTTATTGGATACATTTTTTCCCTGGATTTTCCCTTAATCCCACAAGATGAATGAATAACTTCAAGCTCTATGTACCCTGTACTCTTTTGAGCATCACAACTCCAATAGGTCTTCACATTGGAGGTTTCCTCTTATCCTTAAACATGCATGTCTGGTAACTCTAAGCTCTATGTACCCTGTACTCATTTGAACATCATTTCATTTATCTTCCGATATGACTTAACATTGGAGATTTTCCCTTATCCTGAATGATGAATGTCTGGTAGCTCTAAGCTCTATGTAACCTGTACTCACTTGAACATCACTTCATTCATCGTCCGTTATGACTTATCGTTGGAAGTTTTCTCTTGTCCTGAAAGATGAATGTCTGGTAGCTGTAAGGTCTATGTACCCTCTACTCATTTGAACATCATTTCATTCATTATCCGATATGACTTAACATTGGAGATTTTCTCTTATCCTGAAAGATGAATTTCTGGTAACTCTAAGCTCTATGGATCCTGTACACATTTGAACACCATTTCATTCATTGTCCGTAATGACTTAACTTCGGGGGTTTTGTCTTATCCTGAGAGATGAATGTCTGTTAACTCTAAGCTCTATGTACCCTGTACTGATTTGAGCATCATTTCATTCACCGTCCGATATGCCTTAACGTTGGAGGTTTTCCCTTATACTGAAAGATCAATGTCTGGTAACTCTGAGCTCTATGTACTCTGTACTCATTTGAGCATCATTTCATTCATCGTCCGATATGACTTAACGTTGGAGTTTTTCCCTTATACTGATAGATCAATGTCTGGTAACTATAAGCTCTATGTACCCTGTACTCATTTGAACATCATTTCATTCATCGTCCGATATGACTTATCGTTGGAGGTTTTCCCTTATCCTGAAAGATCAATGTCTGGTAACTATAAGCTCTATGTACCCTGTACCCATTTGAACATAATTTCATTCACTGTCCGATATGACTTAACGTTGGAGGTTTTCTCTTATCTTGAAAGAAGAATGTCTGGTAACTCTAAGCTCTATGTACCCTGTACTCATTTGAACATAATTTCATTCATCGTCCAATATGACTTAACTTTGGAGGTTTTCTCTTATCCTGAAAGAAGAATGTCTGGTAACTCTAAGCTCTATGTACCCTGTACTCATTTGAACATCATTTCATTCATCTTCCAATATGACGTATCGTTGGAGGTTTTCCCTTATCCTGAAAGAAGAATGTCTGGTAACTCTAAGCTCTATGTACCCTGTACTCATTTGAACATCATTTCATTCATCGTCCGATATGACTTAACGTTGGAGTTTTTCCCTTATACTGATAGATCAATGTCTGGTAACTATAAGCTCTATGTACCCTGTACTCATTTGAACATCATTTCATTCATCGTCCGATATGACTTATCGTTGGAGGTTTTCCCTTATCCTGAAAGATCAATGTCTGGTAACTATAAGCTCTATGTACCCTGTACCCATTTGAACATAATTTCATTCACTGTCCGATATGACTTAACGTTGGAGGTTTTCTCTTATCTTGAAAGAAGAATGTCTGGTAACTCTAAGCTCTATGTACCCTGTACTCATTTGAACATAATTTCATTCATCGTCCAATATGACTTAACTTTGGAGGTTTTCTCTTATCCTGAAAGAAGAATGTCTGGTAACTCTAAGCTCTATGTACCCTGTACTCATTTGAACATCATTTCATTCATCTTCCAATATGACGTATCGTTGGAGGTTTTCCCTTATCCTGAAAGAAGAATGTCTGGTAACTCTAAGCTCTATGTACCCTGTACTCATTTGAACATCATTTCATTCATCGTCCGATATGACTTAACGTTGGAGTTTTTCCCTTATACTGATAGATCAATGTCTGGCAGCTCTAAGCTCTATGTACCCTGTACTCATTTGAACATAATTTCATTCATCGTCCAATATGAGTTATCGTTGGAGGTTTTCCCTTATCCTGAAAGATGAATGTCTGGTAACTCTAAGCTCTATGTACCCTGTACTCATTTGAACATAATTTCATTCATCGTCCGATATGACTTATCGTTTGAGGTTTTCCCTTATCCTGAAAGATAAATGTCTGGTAACTCTAAGCTCTGTGTACCCTGTACTCATTTGAACATAATTTCATTCATCATCCGATATGACTTAACGTTGGAGGTTTTCCCTTATCCTGAAAGATGAATGTCTGGTAACTCTAAGCTCTATGTACCCTGTACTCATTTGAACATTATTTCATTCATCGTCCGATATGACTTAACGTTGGAGGTTTTCTCTTATCCATAAAGATGAATGTCTGGTAACTCTAAGCTCTATATACCGTGTACTCATTTGAACATAATTTCATTCATCGTCCGATATGACTTAACTTCGGCGGTTTTGTCTTATTCTGAAAGATGAATGAATGTCTGGTAAGCATAAACTCTATGTACGCTGTACTCATTTTAACATCATTTCATTCATCGTCGAATATGACTTATCGTTGGAGGGTTTCCCTTATCCTGAAAGATCAATGTCTGGTAACTATAAGCTCTATGTACCCTGGGCTCAGTTGGGCATCATTTCATTAATTTGGTTTTATTTTGCATGGTTTTAGCAGAGAGCGCATCTGTCCCGCTCCAAAGTCAGCTAGCGAGCTAAGCTGTGTAACTGAAGGAGATGTCCTCCAGACATTGCGTGTTTGGTTTGTTTTGGTTAGTTCTTTCTAAGATTACGTAGGCTTGGGGGTAAGGTACCTACATTTTCGGTCATTGTAATAGTTTACTTTTCGGTGTTTGACTAGCTAAATTGATGCAAGTGGAGGACTAGACTCTAATATTGATTTGTTTATTATTATTTGGGAGTATATTTTAAGATGAATGTTCTCGAAGTTTTAATTTGTTGTTTAGATTCATGTCAATTTAATTGTTGATCGTATAAGATTGTTGTTAACTCAGTTTTATACAACATAATGCTTTTTCTTTGTGTAAATGTGTGAATATAAATTTTTATTAATGTAATTTAATTCCTGGCTGTGTCTGGTACTGCCTAATGTTGGATATTCGTGATAATAATACACGTGGAACAGATATGTGCATGTTTATAAATGAATTGGTATCAGCTTAAGCTATTTCCCTGAGTGTGTGTATTATGTGTCGTGTGCATAGACAAAATATTTGAGTACCTCAGAGCAGTTTTATATTAAGAGTCATTTGTTAGGAATTTAGCTTTATCGACTCCTCATTTGGCCTCGTTGACAAATTTCTTCCACGTGCAGTTGCCATTTATTCAGTGTTGGCGCAACGATTTAAAATTTTAGTCTGTACTAGGTATATTTAAACTAAGGTGACATGCCACGTCACCACGTCCTTTAGTTCACTAGAGGCCATGCCGAAAACAAAATATAATATTAAAATATATGAATGAGCTTTTGATATATAGAGTTAACATGAAAAATTCAATGCCACGTCCGGGATTTGAACCACGGATCTCCTGATTTCTGTCCAGTCGCTCTAACCCATTTAGCTACCATGGCCAACTTGCCATCATGACATTAAACTCTCCAATTGACTCGTATTTTTCCCGTGTATTGCAAATCCCGGCCGTGGCATTAAATTTTTCATGATGATTCTATCAAAAACCTTAGCCTATGTACGGCTAGTGTGAAGAAATGATTAATTACTATCAACTAACTAAAGTAATAAGAGTTAAATGAAATGATGAAGCCTGGGACTCAAGTACTTACGATAGCAAGTTGCCACAAACAGTGTATCACGGATACAAAAGCCACTAGTGGTTTACCGGGGAAATATATGAGTCAAATGGAGAATTTAATGTCATGACGGCACGTCGGCCATTGCAGCTCAATGGGTTAGAGCGACTGGAGAGAAGCCAGGAGATCCGTGTTTCAAATCCCGGCCGTGGCATTGAATTTTTCATGTTGACTCTATCAATAACCTTAGCCTATGTGGCTAGTGTGAAGAAATGATTAATTTCCATCAATTAACTGAAATAATAAGAGTTAAGTAATGAAGCCTGGGACTGTATCTCGAATGCGAGAGCCCCTAGTGGTCTACCGGGGAAATATGCGAATAAAATGGAGAATTTAATGTCATGACGGCAGGTTGGCCATTGCAGCTCAATGGGTTAGAGCGACTGGACGGAAGCCAGGAGATCCGTGGTTCAAATCCCGGCCGTGGCATTGAATTTTTCATGTTGACTCTATCAAAAACATTAGCCTATGTGTGGCTAGTGTGAACAAATAATTAATTTCCATCAATTAACTGAAATAATAAGAGTTAAGTGATGAAGCCTGGGACTGTATCTCGAATGTAAGAGCCCCTAGTGGTCTACCGAGGAAATATACGAGTCAAATGGAGAATTTAATGTAATTATGGCAGGTTGGCCATGGTAGCTCAATGGATTAAAGCGGCTGGACGGGAACGAGGAGATCCGTGGTTCAAATCCCGGCCGTGACATTGAATTTTTCATGTTGACTTTATCTATCGAAAACCTTACCCAATGTACGGCTAGTGTGAAGAAATGATTAATTTCGATCAATTAACTAAAATAAGAATCAGTAATTCCATAAAGCGCCATCAACAGGTGAACACATACAAATTCAAGACCAACACAAAATACTAAACTGGGAAATTTTTTGTCTTTACAGAGTTGTGCAGTAAGGTGTTAGCGATCTCAAATATATATGGACGGAAGTTATTTTCGGGCTTTTATGTCGCGTCTGCTTGAAATGGTTATTTCAGACATTTCGTCTACAACTGGCACGATCGAGGTTTCCTAGGAGAAGGTTGGGCTGTACATGAAGTGTTGAACTTTTTTATTTTTCACGTGGAAGGGAAAATCGGTTATTGGGACAATAAAAGGTACTGTGGGAGTCGCTATCACCCTCCACGGAGAAGAAAGAGAAGCAATTCTACGGGGAAGTGCAGCACGTGTGCTATGTCTTCAAGTGGAAAAGACGTCATGTTCGTACAGATGTTACAATGGTATAGGTGAAAATACGGACCTGGGACATAAATGGAGAAAGCCTATAACGTGAATAACAATATTAGCTCTCAGGCAGTTAGGTTCTGTGCCGCGATCTGGCGTCAATTAGTACTCATTAAAAGTAATTATTAGCAATTATGCTAGAACTTGACTGAAAGTCGTGTCGTGTCTAGTTGTTGGATTAAATATTAGCAGTATCCACGGAGTTATTTAATCTTGCAAAAGTTAAAGGAAGTAAAGAGCTGTCTGATAGGAGAACCGTAAGTTCGGGTGTGCCGAAAGGCTCAGTAGTAGGACCTTTACTGTTTCTCGTTTTTGTTAATGACATTGCTGTTGATATTAACTGCCAGATAAGGTTGTTTGCAGACGATTGTATCATTTATAATAAAATTCGGAATACAGTGCATGAAACCGCCCTTCAGGATGATTTAAATGAAATCTGTAATTGGGCTGCGGCTAACAAAATGTCGATTAATGCCAAGAAAACTAAGTCCATTGTTTTTAGTAGAACTAAGGGCAAAATTATTGTTTACTATCACATGGGAGTGGTGCAAATTCCACAGGTGGACAGTTGCAGATACTTGGGAGTGTACCTGACAAGTAATGCTGGATGGGACGAACAAGTAAATTCCACATCTAGGAATGCGTGGAAGGCATTACATTTCGTAATGAGAATATTGAAAAAGGGGAGCGCTAGGTCCAGGGAAATTGCCTACAAGGCCTTACTGCGGCCGGTTATGGAATATGGAGTAGCATGCTGGGTCCCGTATAGAGCTAACCAAATCGATCCGTTAGAAAAAATACAGAAGAGGGCAATAAAATTCATAAAAAGAGGCAAGTATTTTGGGCCTATAAAAGGAGATGAGATTAAATGGGAGGAATTAAGAATTAGGCGTAAAAAGCATAGGTTGGTAGCATTATTCAAAGCTAATGCTGGTGTAAAGGCATTAGTGGACGTTAGTGTAAGGTTAGATAATCCGAATTATTATGGACGAAACGATCATAAGTATAAAATTAAGGGTAGAAGATACAGAACCGACGTAGGAAAATATTCATTTGTTAATAGAACCATTGAAGAATGGAATGAATTGCCTGTAGCAGTCTTTCAGGGCTGTCCCCTGTCGCTGAAGAAATTTAGAAAAAATGTAGATGGTTTATAGTTTAACTTTTAAATTATAATGGTATATAATATGTAAATAGAGAAGTAATTAGATATGTTTTAAGTGACTAAAGTTAAAATAATATCATGTTTGTATTGTTTATTGTGTTATTGTTGTAAATCTAGTATTTGTAATTTGATCTGTATTCTTAACTCTGCCACCGGGTAGTACCCAATTGCAGTGAATAAATACATAAATACATACATACATTCATACAAATCGTGTCGTGTTGTGCTAATGACAATGGCAATTTACCAGAACGCTGGAAAATACGCATGATCGTGCCTATTAAGGGGAAGAGAGGTGCAAATAAACCAGAAAACTACAGAGGAATAAGTCTGTTATCTATATTAGGAAAAGCATACACAGGAATATTAGCAGAAATGCTAAGAATATTGGTAGAACAAGAAAGGAAGCTGTCTGAATTTCAAGCAGATTTCAAGCAAAACCGAAAATAGATAATCTGTTCATAATAAAGACCACAATAGACAAATACCTGAGGAAGAAGAGAGGGAGGGTATATATGTTCTTTGCGGATTTTGAGAAAGCTTTTGATACGATAAACAGGAAAGGTCTAGTTTGGAAATTGAGCATGAAAGGGGTAAGTGGAAAACGTATAAAAGAAGGGGTGAAGTTTTGCATACGGTGGGAAAAATGTAATTACGGGAATGACAGAACAAAACATAGGGCTAAGACAAGGATGCAAAATGAGTCCAATTTTATTTAACTTATTTATAGATGAGATAATAGACAAGGTTAAAGAAGGAAATCAGCACTGTCCGGTAATAGCAAACAAAGAAATTCCTGGCCTGCTATATGAGGTGACTTAATGGTAGGATCTATTAGGGTAATTGGATTGCAGAAGGCAATAAATAAAACCCAGTAATTCTGTGAAGAGTGGGGAATAAAAATAAACATAAGTAAGTCGAAATTTATGGTCTTCAAGAAGGGAGCTAAACTAAAAAAATTAAAAGTGGATACTCAAAGTCGAAAGAGTAGAAGTGATTAATGAATATGAATACTTAGGAGTATGGTTGAATAATGTGACTTTGTGGGTTCGTGAAATTAAAAGTCCAATTGCACAAAATCAAAATGTTCTTTATTTCCACCGAATTACAGTTGGAACACTTGCCGATTACACAGACTTACGTAGCGCACACAATTACAAATCACCGGTTCGTCTGTCACAGGTCCACTCTGCACTCTCAGTTACTCACAACTCCTCCGATCCACGTTCACAGTCTTCCGGTCCGTTCACTCACTTGGCGCTCCTCACGGCTGCTTGCCAAGAACTGAACTGACTCGCCAACTGCAGGCCTTATATAGGGAAGATCGCCGTTTCTGGAAGTCTTGCAGTTCAATGAATCACTCCCAAAAGTTCCAGGTGTCAGGGGAGGGAAAAGAGACGGTACAGGTCCCGTGCCGCTCCTCTAATCATCCCCCTCAGTGACACGAGACAAATGGGTAGGCGTGATCTGAATGTTTCCTGTCTGACCCTACCCTGTTGCTAGCTGGCCGCGCCTTCCGATAACTAGGATACTATGGTACTTGGGTTCACACAGGAGAAAATTTGAAACTGAAGGAAAGGCGGCAATGAATGGGATAAGAATATGCAAATATAAGCTAGAAATGACAACCAAATGGTTAGAAAGTATGTATGAAGCTCTAGTTGAATCGAAAATGCTATATGCACTGGAGATCTGGGGGGTTGGAGAGATAAACAAAACGGTGGACCAAAACTACAGAAGGTTTTGTAAAGAGCTACTAGGCTTACCAAGATCAGCAACTAGGGAAGTAGCTTTAGTAGAATTAGGAAAGACAAGAAGGAAGGGAATAATAATGGAAAGAATAATAAAATTTTGGTATAGGTGTTTGGCCAGAGAAAAGGAAAAAATAGGAATAGGAGATAAATGGATATTAGAGGAAAGGAATACAAGCGTTGTGGGTAGATTGGTAAAATGCAGAATAGAAGATATAGCGAGGCAGCAAATGTGAGGAAGTCTGTAACATATGAACTCATTACAATTTTATAAACAAATAAAAAGAAATTGGGGACGAGAAGCATATTTAGATTAGTGCAATAGGCAAGGGAGAGAAGGGTTAGCTTGGATGAGAACAGCAACAATATTTCTAAGAAGGATAAGAGGTAGGGAAAAGGGAATTTGTGAATTGTGTGGGGAAAAGAAAACATAGAACACTATGTAACAGAATGCAACGAGGTTGCAATATGGAGAAAAAGTTTGGGAAGAAAAATGAGAGAAAGTAGAGAAGAGGATAGTAGATATAAAAATTTTAACAGGAATGGAGGAAAAGAAGGTAAGAGGTGTTGGTGAGTTCTTGCAGAAATTAAAAGAAAAATTTGCAAGAAATGTGGAGAATATCAGAAAGGAAGACTAGGAGAGAATGGGTTAGTTAAGTAACAGGGAAACAGTTGAATTCCAGTGGATGTACGAAGACTGCACGAAAACCTGACATTGCTGTACTGATATTTATTTTGTAGAATATTATGTCACTATATATATATATATATATATATATATAAACCTTTAATATTTGCATTATTTATGACTTCAGCCCCTATATTTATTGGACATTTCATATACAAATATATGTTCGTGCTGACTGCAGATGGACTACAGATTGACTAGAAACTGTAAGCTCAATTTTTTTTATAATAAATATTTTCCATATATCAATCATTTAGATGCATTACTATGCCTGTAGAGAAAAACCAATTCATAATATGTATTACTACACTTAAGGCTAAGGGAATTTAGTCGGTCTATAGTCATATTTTCTTATCTATTGTGTTGCAGGCCTTGGATGGAAACAGTGTTTTGCAAAAGTTTCCTCTGTACTTCATTGCGACAGAAAATGCCATTCACACGTATATATTATTTACGTGTTCTTTAAGAGTTATTGTATAATATATGTCAATAACAGTCTGCTTTCTTTGTTTCAGGTAAGTATGCAGTTACTATGAGATCGCTGATAAAAGCTGCCTTCATTACAGTATGTAATATATGTTATATATGTTTATAACATCTAAATTTGTGGATTTTAGTTAAAATAAAATCAATTTTAGTATAACAAAATAGTAAAACGCATTTAATTCTTCTATTGTTATTCAAAATCAAGAATGATATGTTTTAATATGGTTTCCATTAGTTTATTAATCCAAAAAGTAAAGTTATTTGACGATAATGTGCATGTAGTTCAATATATTTACATGTGGAGAGATTTTCATATATATCGTATAATTATATTCCTTAGGACACGTATTAAAATAAAAACTGAATAGCAACCATGGCGATTCTTAAAACAGAATTTGAAAACAGCACTTTCGCACTTCAAGCTGTTTAATTATTTTTGTAAATAAATGTGTAAATTACTGTAGTAATGGCCAATTTTACCGCAGTTAAACTGTTAAGGCTTCTTTTATTTATATTTTTGTTTTTTAAGACAGCTGCTGTAATTCACTGGGCGTTTACCAATGTAGTATGGCAACCTTCAATGAATACATCATTGTATGCTTGAAAAGATAAATCTTACTTTTAAATACAGTGCGATTCATATTAACCTGGACCATTTAAATTGGCTATAACTTTCAAAGCAATAATAGGACGCACGTGCAACTTTGGGAGAATATAACACACAATTGGGAGATTACATTACACCATTTACATCTCAGAGAAAATGTTGAAGGTGTCCTCCACCAGCATCTATACATGTATGTACTCGTCTCACTATACACTCTGAAGTTTTACGGAGATGATATCGAATTCAAAGAAGGATATTTCCAACAAGAAGGAGCAACGTGCCATACATCTAATGACATCATGGAACTTGTAACCAGTTTCTTTGATAATCGAATAATCTCAGAAGGTCTATGGTCGTCAGATCCGCTGACCTAACCTCACCGGATTTTTTCTTGTAGGGTTATCTAAAAATAGAGTGTACAAGAATAGGCCACAGGCAATTGATGTTCCGAAGGAATCCATTCGAACAGAAATAAGTAACATTGGCGAGGATACTCGCCGTAAAACTTCAGAGAATATGGTGACGAGTGCAAACATGTATAGATGCTGGTGGAGGACACTTCCAACATTTTCTCTGAGATGTAAATAGTGTAATGTAATCTCCCAATTGTGTGTTATATTGTCCCAAGGTTACACGTGTGTCCTATTATTGGTTCAAAAATTATGACCAGTTTAAATGGTTCAGGTTTATATGGATCGAACTTTATTAATTTTTCGTTGTAAGAAATGATATGCACAATATGGTGAATATTTGAAAGCAAATGAATATTATAACATTTTAAAATGTTATAAAATGTAGTCTAGACTTTATTGCTGGAATGAAACAAATTCACAATAAACTTTAAGCGTCATTTGAAACCAATTTTTTATTTGCAACGTTTACCTAAATAATCTGTAAGTTTTGTCTTAACCAATCACTAACCCTTTAATAACTACCATACCAAAATGTGCAAAAAATATAGAATGCATTATATTCTTTAATCCTGCAACATCTGGAATTGGCTGAAGGAATATGATGCGATTATGGTGTGGATGGCCGCGTGTGGAGTAAAGGTGAGAAGGAGCGCTCTCGACACGACGGAAATTCCAAAAGAGATATCGTTAGATAACGGAATTTTCCTAGAATCTTAAGAATGTTCACAAATCACAAGTAAAGTGCGAGAGATTAGAAAGATTTTCCATTGAAGTCACAAGTAAATTAGGGGAAGAAAGAAGAAAGTGCTTCGCGCGATAAACCTAAATATATTGACGATATATTTATTAAAATTGAGTATTCTCAGAGTGACTTGTGATGTTATCCGTGTATAGGTCGTAAACTATAATATTAGAAAATACCGTATTATGAAATATTAATCTCTTTAAGGGGGGACCTATGCAAATATTCAGAGTCTTACATAAATATCCATAACATCCAAAGTTTTCAAGGTAGAGAAATGAAACTTAATATACTCATTTAAGATAATGCAGTTAATATGCACAATTTTTTTTTCATAATTTTCCATTATTTTTAACAAATGCTACATATTTGTTCTATATGCAGAGGTATTTACAAACTTAAGCCCATTTTTTTTTTTCAAAATTCACATATGCTATCTTTTTGAAATTTGGTATGTTATTTTAAAACACACTAAAAATGAATTTGTTGGATTTAGATTTCTTATTGAAGCTGTATAGAATTTTAAAAAAATGTAAATCATATCCATCCTTTAAAAATTAAAATAATTTCATATATTTTGTATCATCACATTCCATCTAGAGCTTAATCTTTAATTCTAGAACCAAAAAAATGTTCATTGTGGCATAAGGAAGCTGTGTGCTAAACTGCATCACTGTAGTTGAAATAGTTTGAGAGAAAAACGGGTTGAAGTTGTAGAGAATGAAAGTTACGGGAAAATGATATTACAAATACAATAAGTATTACTCATTTAGCCTTTTAATTTTAAGTCAGAACTTCCCAAATCCATAGTCTGTATCATTCTGATCTTCAGTCTTTCTTTTTAAATTCCTCTTCTGTCTTGCTTCTTTCTGCATAAATTTCATAGCTCTTTCTGCACCAGCGATGCGAATGTTGTCGATACTCTTGTTTCCATAAACACTCCAGGTAAATACCCTAACTGGTGCAGAACTTTTTTTCTGCCAACATTCCCATCATTAAACACTATTGCAGCATCAAATGTAGATGAAGACACAAATGATGTTTTGGGACACCTTTTCCATATCAAACTGTTGAGGCTTTCATTTGGGTTTTGTGTCTCTGCATAGAGACATTTTTTAGCAAGTCTGGGTGTGCTAAGAATTGGTAGGTGAGCTTTATAGATTCCAAGACAGCTGATGGAAGACTATGTGTTCCTACTATGCTACTCTGCAACACTAGGGCATTTAATTTTTTAAAGGTACATACAGACCACATACAGTCATAATATTTTGGTGTTTGATAGCTAACACTATATACTATTTTACAAAACAATAATAAAATTAGATTTTTAGAACATTTTCTCATACGTCCCCCCTTAAAACATCCAGCTCACTTTAAATGGACTTTCCGTTTTACCCATATCCAATTTATCTATATTATTGGTTGAAAAGTTTCCTTATTTTTAAGTGCTACCACGTGTTTCTAGATGTGTTATGGAATTTCAAGAACAGCATTGATACTATAACTCCTATAGTTATAACTACTATAACTCCTGCAAACTACCAGTTTAAAATATGTGTCGATGTATGGGTAAAGATAGGCGATAGTACTGTCTACTGCCACCAGATGATGTTGCTACTTCCCACAGATGGTGTTCAGTGACAGTTGGTCGCATTGTGTGCAAGGAGGTTGGTGGAACTGCTTTCAAAAAGAAAGACAGTAGAGAATCGCTGTATGAAGAAACATGAAGCATGTTAATGGCAGCTGCAATCAGTTTTTTTTGTAATATGTTTTAGTGTTGAAATTGGTAATAGACTTAGTCAAAGTTCTTTATACGTGATGCATCAAAGTGTTTAGCAGATGATAAGTATGATGGTATACTATCTTTGAGATATTAAATGAAATACATCAATATAAGCGTCAAACATTTTCTTCTCCTGACAATTGGCCGATTCTTCTGCAATTCAGTCCATTTAGGTTGTGAGCTTTAATTTGACAGCCACAACTTACACCACGACGGAACAGATGGCGCACGGGAGCAGCAATTGTACCGTCTTGTTAGTGCGCTTGTGGACACCATTGAAACAACATGGAATGTGTGGTTTCTTTGGAGGGAAGGAGTGACTGCTTCAGACATCTACAAGAGGTTAGTGGTCATATGTGGGGAGTCTGCAGCAAGTCGCAGGTCCGTGTTTCGTAGAGTGTCGGAATTCAAAGATGGCAGGGACTGTGCTGAAAAACGCAAAAGCACTGGACATTCCAGCAACTGCACACAAGCCAAACGATACCCAGCTTGTGAATTACCTGATACTGAAGAACACGTGAATCACATTTGATGAATTAGTCCAGGCAACAGGTCTATCACAGGGAACTCTCCATGAAGATTTGATGTTAAAGTTGTGTGCACAATTGGTGCCGCACACCTTCACCAATGCGCAGAAACAGAGGCATGTGCAGGTATGCCAACAGTTACTGCAACAGTATAGTGCAGATCCAGAGGAATTCTTTGCGAAACTGATCACCGTCGACGAGTTATGATCTTTCCACGATACTTCGGAAAAAGACCGCCAGTCTATGGAGTGGAAAAATGTTGCAAGCCCTTGTCCCAAGAAGTCATGTCCAGGACTATTTCTTCGAAAACGCATGGCAGCTCTGTTCTGGGATCACTAAGGGATACTGTTGGTGAATTTGCTCCCTTCCAGTATGACCATCAACAGTGAGTGGTACTGCAATTCACTACAACTCCGACGTATTGAACAATGTCTTCAAAAATGGTGCCGTGGTGTTTCTACCATTCGTATACTAGGATTTACTGTGCTGCCACATCCTCTATAGTCACCATATTTGGTTCCTCGTGACTATGTTCTATTAGACTCAATGAAAGAGGTCATACGGTGCAAGGAGTTCACCGCTAATGACGAACTTCATGCAGTTGTTCATCAGTGGCGCCGAGATACCCTAAACAGTGGTTCTCTACGCAAATACGGAAGCTGTCAGAACGATGGAAGAAGTGGATAGTACCTGAATGACTTTGCTCAATAAATGGTTCCTGTCAACAAAAAAAGGTTGTATTGCCATATCTTTTATTTGAAGTAAAATTGCATTCTGTTCTGAACTCTTGCATGTTTTCTTCAAACTAATTTAGTAATGCAGAAAGATGTATGTAGAATTGCATGTTCTCACATTATGAGTAAGATTCCAACCATGGATACCAGGCTCACCGTGTCGGTGTGTTACTTCAGGCTACTATGTGCATTCGTGGCTCTAGTAAAGGTTAAGCCTACCGTTTTGAACCATAATTGAGGCAACGTCGAGTAACAAAGAAGTAATTTGGGAACATGGGATGTCTGAATTTAATGTGTGGGATGTATAGATGTACGGAACCATTATTAATACAAATAATATTTGCCTGGTTTGATACTTTGAGGACAATTTCCTTTGTTTTTTAACGGTACGTCTTCATTTAATGTTCAGTCCGTATAAAAGGAGTTGAAAATTGAAATAACTGCACACATTTTTTTTGCATTACATTAGGAGTCCTTATTTGGCATTTTAATTAAAATCATTTAGGACATTCTTGCGAAGATTAAAAAGATAACTAAGATTGTTGTGGTGATTTATTCTATGCAGAGAGACTCGCATATCGCTAGCCTGGATACAAAACCTAGTGTTTAGCCAACTTCTTATTTTTACTTTGTCTATTACTTACCTGCAGTAAATCGTGGCAATACGAGGTGCGCTCAAGTTGTTCTCACAAAGTAATCACAAGAAAAATGTGAAACTAGTGTCACTTCTCAACGTAATCTCCCTCTAGCCGTACACATTTTTCACAACGTCGACGTCATGATTCCATGGTCGCTGTGAACGTTTCTTTAGGAGTGTGTTTTGACCACTGGAAAATCGCTGAGCCAATAGCAGCACGACTAGTGAACATACGACACGGGGAGTGTCTTTCATCGTGGGAAACAACCACAAATCGCTAGGTCAGGTGAGTAGGCAGCATGAGCAATCACTTCAAAGTTGTCACGAAGAAACTCCTGCTCACCCGATGCGCTGGTGCGTTGTCCTGATGAAAGAGCACACGTCCAACCTTTTCTGCCCGTTTTTTACGCAATGCTGGGAGGAGTTTATGGTTCAAAACATTTTAGTAGGATGCTGGTGTCACTGTCGTTCTCTTTGGAATGCAATGAGTAAGGATTACACCACCGCTGTCCCAGAAGAAGGCCACTATCATTTTCTCAGCACTGGCGCTCACCCGAAAACCGTTTGGTGGCGGTGAGTCTGTGTGCTTCCATTGAACTGACTGGCGCTTCGTTTCAGGGTTGAAAAAGGGCACGTACGTCTCATCCATTGTCACATTCGATTGAAAGAAAGTTCCATTCACGCGTCAACATTGCCTGACAATTTACCACACGTGCAGACTTGAGATCATCCGTCAGCACTGGCACTTTTCGCATTTTCAGATCTTCATGAACGTTTGTGTTCACAGATCCCATGGAAATGCCAATTTTATAGGCGATGTCTGCAACTGTCTTGCTTTGTTGTCACACGATGTTCTGCCTTCATTGAACTGTCGTACCCAGGAACGTACATTAGACACATCCATGGTACCATCACCACATTTCTCACTTAACTGGCGATGAATTTCAATAGGTGTTACACCACGAAAATGGAGAAAACGAATGATTACACGCATGACTGCACGCTGCAGTCCTAACTCTGTCCATCTCCGTCACGCATTCACAAATAGTCCACGTGTATTTTTTTTTTAAACCGTAACTATGTGGTCCCTATCCTGAAATAATGAGGTGTTATAACTTCAACGCATCTCGTATTGCTTTCTAACCAAAAACTCGAAACCAAAATTTCAGAAAATGTCTACATGTTTTAGACTACGTGAAAACTTATTTTTAGAAAACAGTTGTGTATGTGTGTGCACGCATCCATTTCTGTCTGTTAACAACGTAACTATAAAAGGAAAGGTCAATTAAATAAAAAAACTTGATCCCAAGGATCGTACACGAAGATTCTTTCCACACCAAAGTAGCTTTCACATAGAAAAAATTACGTTATTTTGATTTTATAAAAAATAGATGGGTAAAATCAGCACAATGCCATAAGTGGGGTTTGAAACACCGATCTTTCTGTCTCCGTCCGGTTGCTGTTAAACATTGAGCTACCATAACATTACATTTTTCAACTGACTCGTATTTTTTCCGGTAAACGACTAGGACCTCTCATAAACAGCCGGATGCAGACCGGGAGATCCGTGGCTCAAAGCCGGACTATGGCATTCAGCTTCTCAGCCTGACTCTATTTAGCCTGCAATACTTTGTCAGCTGGCCCCGTAGCTCAGTGGAGAGAGTAGCTGTCTGTTTTACAAGGGGTCTCGGATTCAATTCCCGGCTGGGGGTAGGGATCTTTCTCCAACCAAGATGACTCCCCATCTTTCCCTTGAGTCTGGAAGTATGAGAGCGTGAATGTGTACGTGATCTAATGATTAAAACCCAACGAATACGAGTTAACACCTTCGATATGTTCCAAAGGAGAACGGCCGCCGATATGACCATTGTAGTTAAAGGCGGGGTATAAATGTGTACGTGATCTAATGATTAAAACCCAACGAATACGAGTTAACACCTTCGATATGGTCCAAAGGAGAACGGCCGCCGATATGATCATTGCAGTTAAAAATGGTGTACAAATGTGTACGCGATCTAATGATTAAAACCTAACGAATACGAGTGAACACCTTCGATATGTTCCAAAGGAGAACGGCCACCAATATGACCATTGCAGTTAAAAATGGTGTATAAATGTGTACGCGATCTAATGATTAAAGCCAAACGAATACGAGTTAACACCCTCGATATGTTCCAAAGGAGAACGGCCGCCGATATGACCATTGTAGTTAAAGGCGGGGTATAAATGTGTACGTGATCTAATGATTAAAACCAAACGAATACGAGTTAACACCTTCGATATGTTCCAAAGGAGAACGGCCGCCGATATGATCATTGTAGTTAAAGGCGGGGTATAAATGTGTACGTGATCTAATGATTAAAACCCAACGAATACGAGTTAACACCTTCGATATGGTCCAAAGGAGAACGGCCGCCGATATGATCATTGCAGTTAAAAATGGTGTACAAATGTATACGCGATCTAATGATTAAAACCTAACGAATACGAGTGAACACCTTCGATATGTTCCAAAGGAGAACGGCCACCAATATGACCATTGCAGTTAAAAATGGTGTATAAATGTGTACGTGATCTAATGATTAAAGCCAAACGAATACGAGTTAACACCTTCGATATGTTCCAAAGGAGAACGGCCGCCGATATGACCATTGTAGTTAAAGGCGGGGTATAAATGTGTACGTGATCTAATGATTAAAACCCAACGAATACGAGTTAACACCTTCGATATGGTCCAAAGGAGAACGGCCGCCGATATGACCATCGCAGTTAAAAATGGTGTATAAATGTGTACGCGATCTAATGATTAAAGCCAAACGAATACGAGTTAACACCTTCGATATCTTCCAAGGGAGAACGGCCGCCGATATGACCATTGTAGTTAAAGGCGGGGTATGAATGTGTACGTGATCTATTGATTAAAACCCAACGAATACGAGTTAACACCTTCGATATGTTCCTAAGGAGAACGGCCGCCGATATGACCATTGGAGTTAAAGGCGCTGTATAAAAGAAACAAAAAATACCTTTGTCCAGCACATGGCTAGTCTGAAAGAACAATACATTTCCATTATAAAAATGCTTCAAAGATTTTGAATAACAGAAATTTTGTGAATCAATCGATCTGATTCCATAATATTCACTATATTTATTTTATTAAGTCAACAATACTTATATTCGTGATGGCTTACATACTTGTTTTTTCTTAAACAATAGCCATGATACATAACTACCAAGAAACAAAACACTGCACAAGACAAATGCAACTTAAATTCTCAACATACCTCTCACCCTATATATGTTTAGGATGTTATCAGGGCATATATAAATGAATCTTGCATAATTGTTAAACCGTAAGAGATAGACGAATGTTTATTATACCTAAAATGTAGATCTCGTTAACCATATCTGGGATAATCTTTATTATTGTTCTTTGAAATTGTATCACATTTAAAATCGATATACTTTGTATGTCGTGGTATGTCGCTACTCGGTTGTTGTCGTGGTGATGCTAAGAGCAGAATTGAAAACCATAACATAGCAACCCAGCGTTTAGAAAACCTACGTTATACAAAGTTTCTTTCTTACACCTACGGGGAGTGTGTGAATGTAATGGCATTTTTTATGGACTAACAGAAGTATGTCTCTATAGGATAAGTTTGTAAAAGATTGAGTAGAGAATATCTTATGAAACTAATACGGGATCCTTTTTATTTGTTCTGTTGGCAAAAAGGTAATTTCTGAACTGCCTCTTTTGCATGAAGCGGTTTTCAGAAGTTATCAAATCACGTATATTTGAGGTAGGCTCGATGTCGAATGCAATCTCCATGTTTGGTTAGGGGCGAAGTAGGTAAATATTCGCTTGCTGATCAAACTCTTGGAGATTAAAATGAGAAAGTTAAACCAGAGGTTCGGTAAACATACATGCTGAAAATGCTACAAAAAATGCGGTATAAACTCATTTCTACGACCTTGCCCCCAGATAATTAGCTTTTGAGTATTGAGAAGCAGAGAAGTTTATGAGTTTAGCAAGGATCTAAACCTGTTTACTTTACATGTGTAGTTGGTAATATAAGCATTGCGGGTGCTAATTACCTTGTGGTTTATTGTTGTCAGAGATTTAATTACTTCTCTCAGCTACAGCTTGGTATTAAAGGTGAAGTAGGCATTCTTTTTTGCTTCGTAATGCTGCGCCAGTTTAAAGCTACTACATGGCAAGGCGAGTAGACGTATCAGAAAAAATTCGCAACACAGAAATGTTTACCTTAGTTTATCCAACACCAACGCCAATACTCAGACCATAATACGAGAATCGATTGTAGGAAAAATGGCGGCGCTCGTGGCCCAGCTTGTTATGTTGTGGTTATATCTAGAGAGTAAAGTGTGTGTTTGTTTACTTTGATTGTGTGTTTGAAGAATTAATGTAATTCATATTACAGTGGCAATTAGTGACTAACGAGTTAGTTTATAGTTGAGTATTTAACATAAAGTGATAACGTTTACCTAAATATATACAGTGAAGTATTGTCGAAATGCATCGTTATTGTGTTCCCAGCTGCAATCTAACTATGGTAATGTACCTCACACGACATTTAAATTTCCGAAGGAAAAATCGTAATGGGATAAGTGGACCAGGAACATACATCCTAAAGATTTTAAAGTAAATGACAAAACTGTAGTTTGTATTCATCATTTTGAACAGTGCTTTGAGGTTAAGGAATACATCTTTCCAGTAAATGATGGTGAACCAATTCGTGCCCTTCAAAAAGTACCAAAATTAATAGATGGTGCCTACCCCACGATTTTTAAAAATCAGCCATCCTATCACACATTAAAGCTCAACTAGAAAAGACGAAATCCTGAAGAATGTATCCAAGACATTTTACAGAGAGTGAAGATAATTTTAATATTTGGTGTGCACAAGATGTTATTGACAGTTTTGTACCTAAGTGGTGGGGAGATTTTAACCCATTGATAGTCATTATTAAAGACGATTAGTTACGTTCTTTTCAATAACATTCAAGATCCCAGCTTCACTGATGTTCCTTCACTAAGTTTCAAAGTATTTCATAACCTAGAAGCAATATTATGAGCCTACCAGTGGGAAATTTTAAATGGCTCTTGCAGTGTGAGGGAACTGACACCTTCAAACGTGACAATTGGAGTAAACTGGACAATCTGGCGAGTTCTCTTAAATATTATAGTATAAGCAGTACCTATGTCCTTACCAGAAAAGGTTACTATATAAACAATATAAAAGAAACTTTAGTACTTGCTACAGACGATAGGATGATTGAGTCCAATAAGATAAAGTTTGCTGTTTTTAATGCTTATGAGTTGTCATGCCTTATAAATTAAATTTTGATTGGAAGTATAAGGTGGAAAATGCATAGTACTGGCCGTGCTACTATAAAATGTGATAAGCTCTTAGGGTTTGTCATGATGCTCTTTATTTATGTTATTGCACATTTTAGTTGAAAGTATAAAGTGATAAATGCTCAGGAGTTACCTCGCTGCTCCGAAATGTGGATTATATTATGTCCATTGTGTATAGTTTCCTATTCTACTTAACCAGAGTCTCTGGGCTTCGACGGGCGCCATCTTGGAATCTGTATTATGGTCTGAGTATTGGAGTTGGTGTTGGTTTATCGCACATACAGAGCGAGTCTAAGGTACCTACAAAATAGGATGAACATAAAGCGGAGCTAGGCGTGGCTGGTCTATCGTTCACTTGCCAACAAGCTAGGTGCAACGTTGTACAATTAAGCACGCATACTGGATCACTTTGCGCGCTCATAATTTACTAATTACAGAATTATTTTGTTTTCCCCTGTCACACAGCTATTATTTCTGAGGGTGACTGTCCAAACGCCATGTTTATGGGATATCTGGTTTCGGAGATATGGAAGATAAGACACCTGACACTACAGACAGTGTATAATTACGGCATAATTAAAGTAGAAACTACAAGGACTGTTCAATAAAGAATGATCATAATCTTTTTAAGCTCATAATTTTTCGCACTAAAATTCAATCTTATTATATTCCGTTAGCTTAATGTGAAACAAACAAGCCATAGTAGTTTCATTGTTGGTACTCCTGGTCCCCGCCTGTGAGAAGCAGGTAAGTTCAGACATGTTCAGTGTCGCCTACCGCTGCAACGGAGGTAACAGGCAGTTAAAGTTGATGTTAGAGGAAGATACGGAGTTTCTTTCAAACTAATCACTGCTGATGAAACTTGGCTACATCATTTTGATCCTGAGAGCAAACAGCAAAGCTTAGTGAGGATATCTCCTTCATCACCAACCCCCAAAAAGCAAAAGCGGTTGTTTCTGCTGCTAAAGTTATGGTCAGCTCATTGTTTGATATTTGTGGAATGGTTTATCAGAATGTTGTACCTGCACACACATCAGTAACTGGACAATACTACAGGGATGTCCTGAAAACATAGCAAGTGCATATCTGGCACAAAGCACCACATTTCCGTGAAGCAGGCTAGATGCAGATCCACGATAATGCGCGGCTGCATATTGCCAATGTTGTTGCTGAATATATTGCAAAAACCAACGTGTAGTGCATCGCTCACCCTTCCTATAGTCCAGATTTAGCCTTATGGGGATTTTTTCTATTCCCTAACTTGAAGAAACGCCTTTGTGGGAGGCATTATCCATCATCAGAAGCAGTGGTGAAGGCTGCGGAGGTGAATTTGAAGGATCTCTCAAAAATGGTTTTCAGCATGTCTTTGAAGACTGGAAGAAACGCTTGGGAAAGTGTATCTCATGCAATGGAGACTATTTTGAGAAGGACCATCAAAATTATGAGGTTGTCAAAAACGTTGTAAAAAAATCATCATTCTTTATTGAACAGCCCTCGTATATTCAGAAATCGTTGAAATGTCAGCACTTTGTTTCACTGTTGCAAACGCCATTCTTTCTTTGGAACGTATCTAATTTGTGTCATTTTATTTTGTATGCATATGAACGATACTGCGTAAGCGAACTGTTCTCCCGTTCAAGGTCTTAAGCTTCAGTTTATGCCACGATGCTATAATCATTGTATATGTTTTCACACACTTGCAGAAATATTAGGTGAACTTTGCTGTCAGCATCTGTATATCTCGGCTTTTTTTTTTTTACTTTTTTTTCAGTTTCTTTTTTTTTTTTCCGGTTAGCTCACGTGCTAGAAGGATACCGTGAGACATCTTCTATCTCTGTGGCCCGCTGGCTGGATACCTCGCAACGCAAAGAGAACGCGAACGTTTCATTGGCTGTGCCCATGTTCTTCATTCTTATTTTGTAGCTACTCTAGTGTATGTATGCTCTACTCGTAGGGGAGGGGATCCGTCCCCTTCAGCTGCTGCGGTGCGTGCGCTGCGGACCCCTACGTGGTACCTCTGACATTACTAGAGGAACCTCGGGCCGTACTGCCGAGCCGCTCCCGTAGGGGAGTTGTTCGGATTGGTTTGGACTCCAAGGGGCAGTGGTTCCCGATACCTGTGGGAGATCGGGTACGTCTCTGGACGGGGTTGAGGGAAGCCATATATTCCCGCGTACTAGCTTGCATAGCTAGTAGAATGTGTGCTAGATCACCAGGCGCCCTACCGAGGTTGTTCGGAAGCCTTCCTATTTTGGTGTTGGTGCAAGTAAGCGCTAGCCTTGCCATTTTGGTGTTGGCGCGCGTAAATGGCGTATCCACTTCCATCCCGGCTTGAGTCCACAGGACCAGTTGGGGCGGGGGGGGGGAGGGGTTGGTAAAGTATAAAATCTTGTCTTAAGGAAAGCTCCACGGAGGCGCCGGGCGCCCTTTTGGGACAGCTCGGTAACTCCCTGGTCCAAGGAGGCCCGGGTCCTTGTAAACGTACGGGTCCAGTACTAATGGGAGTAGAACCTCTGGCGTTAATGTATGTAAGGTGGGGAGGGGATTCGTCCACTTCAGCTGCTGTGATACGAACGCTGCGGACCCTTAGCACTCCTGGTACCTCTAACGTTACTAAAGGAACCTCGGGCCGAACTGCCCAGGCGCTCCAGTAGAGTAGTTTTTCGGATTGGGTTGTACTCGAGTGGGCAGTGGTTCCCGATACCCGTAGGAGATCGGGTACGTTTTCGGACGGGGTTGAGGGAAGCCATATATTCCCGCGTACTAGCCTGCATAGCTAGTAGAAAGTGTGCTAGATCACCAGGCGGCCCCACCAAGGTTAATCGGTAACCTTCCGCTTTGTGGTTGGCGCGCGTAAATGGCGTATCCACTTCCATCACGTCTTGTGTTTTCGGACCAGATGGGGGGGGGGCTTGTTAGTTTCTACGTCTTGCCCTATGGAAAGCACCACGGAGACGCCGGGCGCCCTTCGGGGACAGCTCGGTAACTCCCTGGTCGTCATAGGGGTACTGCCCTGGTAAATACCCTCACGTTGAAATTAAAATGTATGTATACTCTGTTCAGATATAATCACGTCTTCTGGACAGCAATGTGTCATATATCGCCAGGCGCGAGAAAACATATCATATAGACACACGCAGCTTCCAATCGCTATATTTGTGTTTCGTAACTTATTGTACGTCAGATTACTAATATTTCACTCTTCTAATCGACAGGATAAGACGCGATAAGGGACGATTGCAGCACTGGTCACCTGAAAGCCAGTACACCTCAACGCTCTGCCGAGTAATAAAATGTTTGGCGTCAGTTTAAAGTCTTAAAGTTCTCCTGGTATACGCTCAAGCTATGAGAAACCTAGGATTACGATGAGGATTACCACGTGGGAATCGGCAATGCAAACAGTCTTAATCTATTGTACCTATGCCTCCACCCCGGAAGGAAGGATGAAGCGAGAGGAGATAGTGGGGGCCGTACCAAGGAGCCACGACAGCGCAGAGGGAAGGTCCCCCCGTAGGCCAGGAAAACGGACATCCCACCATACAGTGGCTCGGAAGTGGTCCCAGCGGCCGGTTTGGAGACCGCCAACCGACTAACCGGAGGAGGAAGTTTTACTCAGAGCATATCTTCCTGCCATGCAACGCCAACAGCCATCGACACTTTCATCCTGAAAGAGACCACGAGAGGAGACATGATAATGGAGGTGAAATGGAGGGATAGGAAATAAGGGCTATGTAATTAAATTACCCAACATTCACCTGGGCAACCCGGAAAAACCCTTGAAAAAAACTACGGGAAACTTAACTCAGTGTATACGTGGGCGTGTATCTGTCAATGATAGGATAATATTTGTTCTGACTACGAAACGTTTAATAAAGCATACACACTTTAGCAGAGAAACTGCCGACTAATAGTGTACCGTTTCCTGGGATGACTTAAAACGTGGAAGCGTTAAATTACGAGAGGTCCGTATAGAATGGTTAAGAAAAGGCACAAAATATTTCAAAATTAGATGTTTTTAACGATATCTTTATACTCTTAAAATTTCAAATATAACAATATACAATTTTCTTGTCTTCAAATCTTTAGCAACATGTCAATTAATTATCCTTTCCACTGGTGATATATTATTATTTCTTTAACTACATTGAAAGTCTTTAGGGTTTATTTTGTTGTTTAAAGTGCACTAACTCCACGAAATTTATCTGAATTGGAACAGAGAAACACAGGGAAAAATTTGGTATAGGAATTTAGAATGTTTATCCATAACTAACATAATGAAGCGAAGCCAAACAATGTTGTCCCCAATGTTCCTACGTACGGAGCGACGAAGTACAGATGCGATGTTCACTGTCCGAGATCAATGTCAGAAGTCCTCTTTCTTGTACCGGAACCTCCCAGACGAAACGTCCAGGCTGATCCCCCCGGTGTAGCGTCAAGCAGTTGTCCAAGCTTTTGGCTCCCTCTACAGGCGAAAGTAGCGCTTCCTAGCGCTCAGCAACGGAACTCGTAAGAGACTAGATGTAACTAGGCAGCATGGCTGGTAGTCTAACGAGCTGTAGATCACCAATATAGCTCAGGATCTGGGGGGAGTAGTAGTTAGCACGAAGTAGATGAGTCTTTAGAAGTGATCAGGTTCAATGATCAAGTGCAATAGAAACTGTGATATGGATGTTCAGTGTTACAGTAATATCTAACAATACCGTAATTATACCGAGCGGGATGGCTCCGGAGGTTTCGTCTTTGGCCTCCATTCGCAAAGTCCGGGTTCGATTCCTTTTGCCTGCCTACATTACTCATGCGCTTTATCGGGGGTTTCCTCTGGTCGAACGCTGGGTCTCTTTCGCGGTAAAAGTGTCGGTGGGATTCTCGGCGTTGCATGGCAGGATGATATGCTCCTGGTAAAACAGCTTGCTCCTCTAGTAGGACACTCTCCGGTCGTAGTAGGCTGTTTCAGGACCGCGGTAGGAGGTATGCAGGTTGTGCAAGCCTGGCGGGAGTTGCCCGAGCTCTGACATAGCGGCCTCGGGTCTCCAAGCCGACCTGCTGGACTGTGGGATACCGGTTGTAGGTACTCACTGACGGGAAGTTTCAAGCTGGAAAATAGTAGGGACCCTACTTTCTGCACTGTCATGACTCCTTGGAGTCGGCCGTCCTTTTTCTCATCTCCCCTCATCCTTCCTCCAGGGAATGCCCCATTTGAGCAGTCTGGTCAAACTGCCAAATCGCCCCCATAAACTCTACCCTATCTATCTTGAGGCGGTTCGATTGCTTAATGCCCCAAATAACGACTTAAGGTTTGTGAATGTACATACAACCTGAGACGAAGTTTATAAGGAAGCAAACGATATGTCTTTCTCTTCTCACTTATGAAGTCTTTACGATTTACAGGACTTCATATTCTACACCGAGTTAATTAAATATATAAATTTTATTTGTCATGTAAGTAAATATCAGTGAGGAGCTCTTCAGTGGGTGCCAATACTTTCCCTACAACTACAGACAAACAGTAGAGACAGTAAAACCAAAAAGAGAACGCTTGTGAAGTTACCATAAAACGAACTTAAATAGGCAGTCGTTTAGACTAATCTTCGTTTCGCTGATGTTTAAAACGACATGCAATTCTTTAATCTAGCTATAAAGAGAACACACACAAAGACTAAAAAAGAGACTCCGAGAACACTTAACTCGACGCTTCGCTATTAGACACTACAGATGGCGCCAAACGCAATATAAGTATAAGAGAGCTAAATTGCAGAGTAGCTTTGAATTATGATGTTGAAAACGAAGTACTCTCCAGCTAAAAAGAACAGAAATTCTATGTCTCTGTTATTACGTAGTAGAAGGATTGCAATGAGTTTTATGTGCGAGCTTTGCATTTATCTTTTGATGCTTTATTACAAAAATGTAGTAGTATCTTTTAGCAAAAATTGAGAGAGATTGTTCGAAAGTGCTACATTAACTCATACAAATCCTTCTGAAGGAAGTATTGTAGTCGAAATTTCAGTGGTAATCCATATATTGAGGTCTTTGAATCCCCCAAACAAAAATCAAATTTGATATTTAAACTTCAGTATTTGTCAATGATTGGACATATAATGCAACCTTGGTTTAGAGTTTACATGGAAAAATTTTCCTTAATGGTTAATTTATTTCAAAAATGGTTATAAAATTTTTATTAAAATATCACATGCTTTTATGTTTTAGGTATTTTTATTATAAAGGAAATCTATATTCTAAACATTTTTTGTGGTTGGCCTCTAAAATCCTTTTCTCCTCTCCCATCTCAAATCTTCTAATCTATTTAAATCACCTTAAATATATTTACAACCAAACATATTATATATCTCTCTAATTAGTTTAACATCATCTGCAAAAATTAAAATGTTTCAATGAACTACTTCATTTAAAATATATAAGGAATAAAAGTGGTACAGAAGTAGATCCTTACGGAACTTCAGAGTTAAAACAATATGTATAAGATGAACAGCCTTAAAGGTTTACTATTAGTGTTCGATTTAGTGAGACTCAAATAATTGTATTAGAGACACCTATAGATTTAAGCCATTAGGGTTTAATTTTAAAAGGAAATTATTGTGATCTACTGTATTAAAATCTTTCTAAAAGTCTGATATTATTAGGCTGTATGTTTAGAGATGCAGGTAGCGTGAAATTAAGTGCATTTTTACTTCTAGATTTTTAGGTATGAATCTGCTTTGGTTACACATTGAAACTGAGTGGGCAATGTAACCTCAAATCTTGTGGCAGGAAGATAGTGTATACTATTAGAGCCTGTAATGTATAATGTAGGCAATAAATACTGTATGAAGGATATCACAAGTTGTTGAAAGGGTATGGTTGAAATGATACTTTCTTCGTCAGTTTCTAGTCACCCTAGTTTTCGAGAAACAAACACGCCATCATTTGTACACACAGAAGTATCTTGGTTTCTGAAGGATCTGCTTTCTTTTGTTAGTAGATCACGCGATATTCCCCTTTTACAAACAAAGAAGAAACGCCTCTTTGCTTCGGTTTTATGTGTTTTGTTTGCTTTAGTTAAGCGGCATTTTAGAATGGCAGTTCTTCAAAATACGTATCATGGAAACGTTTTGTATGTAAGATTAAGATGGTATTTTCTCTTGGGTAATTATGTAAACGAATAAAAAGCTTACGACGCTTTTTTCTGCATTAGATTTTTATGATGCAAGCGTTGGAATTGAAGTTTTATTTTGCAAGCTCATAGGATCCATGTTTACATTATTTAGGCCGAGGATTTTTATTTTAAAAGTTATTCAGGCTGTAATAAACGATATATTGAGTGCGAGCGTTAAACACATATTACGAAAGCTTTTTCGCAACATTTTAGCAGAATGGTTATAGCTTTTCTGTTGTTTACAGCCTTTCCCATGAATAATATTTTAATAGTTTAATATTTTCGCGTCATAATATTACATCTCTTTGAGGATAAAGCTATTCCTAGTTTACAAAAATACAACATAAAAACACTGTCTGCAGAACTGAGTAAGTCAAAAATATTTCGCTCTCCGTTAGATAAACACCTTAAAAGGTAAAGTCAACATGAAAAATTCAATGCCATGGCCGGGATTCGAACCACGGATCTCCCGGTTTCCGCCCAGTCGCTCTAACACTTGAGCTACCATGGCCAACGTGCCGTCTTGACATTAAATTCTCCATTTGACTCGTATATTTCTCCGGTAAGGGTTAGAGTGACTGGACGGAAAACGGTAGATCCGTGGTTCAAATCCCGACCACGGCATTGAATTTTTCATGTTGACTCTATCAAAAACCTTAGCCTATATATGGCTAGTGTGGAGAAATGATTAATTTCCATCTATTAACTAAAACAAAAAATTAAAATCTTGTCAAGGACAATGAAATATTTATATAGAATCGCTAACTTGGAAGATGGCAATATAATTAAAGAATGTTTTCATATTCAAAAGTGAAGTAACTGGGGTGGGTCTTGGGCACATAAAATGTATGACTTGTTGAAGCAGATAGGTATGGGTCATTCTTGGATAAATGCAGAGTATGGGTATAGAGGCTTCTGGAAAGAAGTTAAGCTAAGATTAGAAGATATTGACAGACAAGACATTTTTGCCAATATAAGTGACAAAAGCTCACTGAGATTATATAGAGAAATAAAAACAACCTGGGGGAGGGAAGGATATATAGATATATGTAGTAAGTTAGGGCGAGAAGGTTTTGCTTGGGCGAGAACAGGAGTGAGAAACTTGAAAGGTATAGGTCAAGAGAGGGAGCTAGATAAATGTCCATTGTGTGGAGAAGAGAATGCAGATTTCCATTGTATATTAAACTGTAGTCAAACAAATATATGGAGAGAGCAGGCTTGGCTACGTAAATGGGACAATTTGGGGGGTGAAGTAGTAATTAGAAAAATGTTGTCAGTAAAAGGAGAAAAGAACAGGAGAAATATAGGGAATTATTCAGGGAAAGTTAAAGAGAGATGGCTAAGAACAATTAAGAGAAAAATGTAGAGTGGGATAGGTGAAATGGCAGAACGTGTGAAAAGGGGCAGAGGGCCTCCAAAACACAAAAACCTAGGCTTAGCTGTATGGGGACCGAATTACTATTCAATGCTGGGCAACATGATAACATGATAGGGTTTTCAGGATTTAGGAATACATGGCATATTTCAGTATGGATTTTATAATTGTAATCTTGATTTTGTATTTCCATTTGTTGATGTAAAAGGAAATAAATATACTATACTATAACTAAAAAAATTTAAAAGTAGAGAATTTCGAATCATTAACTACGTTATTCAGAATCGAAAATTACTAGTAATATATTATTATTTCTGTACAGGATTTTTTTTCTATAGTGCTTCAAGCTTTAAGCTGGGAAAGTGCGAAAATAAATAAAATATTGCTCTGCAGAAATTTTAGCTGTAAATCTGTAAGCTTTATATGTTCCCTATGAAACTAAACGCTAGGTCGCAGTAAGCTTCACAAAATAAACAAGGAATTAGTAAACTGAGAGCCGGAAAGCCAGTGACGTCTCTATACAAGTAACCGGAAGTTAAGCGGCGTTACGGAGACTGCAGACGCTTCGTCATTCCTTTATCCTTCCGCAAAGGCTTGACAAACACAAACACTCCAACAAATATAGAGGAACACCTTCCTCATAATTAATATAGATAATTTAATATAAATACTATGATCACAGATATAACGATGGAGGGAGCAATAGCAGACGGTATTAAAATGAAAATAAGGAGGAAACGGAACAGAATAATTGCAGATATTATTATGTGTTTCAAATGGGAAGGTGTTTGTCCTTGAACAACCAATCGGAGTGCTGCGGTGTTGTCGTATTGCATTCCCGCTAAGCGGTGTGTGAGGAGCGCCAGCCTAATCAATCTGTATGAAATACTATTCGCGCTAAGACAAAAATTCAGATTTTGCCGAAACTGATCCATGTGGAAGGTAGAGAGTAATGTGTCTAACATAACCACGAAAACCCCATATTTTTAGCTCAAATACTTTATCTAATACAAATAAATAAACCACTATTACCTTTATTATAACAATAAATCGCGATGTAAGCATTGTATGAATATCATTATTGATTGGCATATATGCGTGTACGTATATTTGTAATTACTCAGAACTGAAACGTGAATGTTTGACATGACGTGATAAAGGAATTACTTTGAATAAGCCAATTCGAGCGAGAGGAAAAAAAATTCCTCCTGCCCTGGCAGAACGTGTCTGGTCACATTATATCTTTGTTTATGAATGGTTCGTAATCTCTATTTACTCTAGAGAGTTCAAAGTGGTTGGTGTGTAGGTATCCACATATACTTTTAATTACTCAGAACAGAAATTTAAACTACTGACATAACGGGTAAAAGAATTACAGTGAATAAGTCAAGATGTTAAATTCGAGAAAGAGCAAACACTTCATTTCCTGTTAGCCTGTGGAATGCTGTATGCTTATGTTTATGAATGAATGCTGGACAAGAAGTGTTTATTTACTCCGGAGAGTTCAGATCAATGTCATTCAGTTTTTCTTTACACAACAGTAGAGTAAGAGTTAAATAGTACAATGCCTCCTTGTGTTGAATGTAGTGGCGAGTCAAACAGGCAGGTGTTGCGAAGTCAGGCTCAAAGTATTATTTTTAAGGTGTACACGTTCTTCAAAAATTTTCGGAAACAGAAACTAAAAATGAGTTATTGTAAAGAGTACTTCCGATTAAAAACACGGAAAAAGTGTATCAGCTGGATCAACTTGCAATTGAAGTGGGACACGAGGTAATACGCCTCCAACCTTACCACTGCAAATATAATCCAATTGAGTTGGTGTGGGCTCAAATAAAAAGGGGAATTGCAAACAGAAATAATACTTTTAAACTGAGGGACGTAAAACGACTTCTTCACGAAGAAATTGACAAGGTAACACAACAGGACTGAGAAAACTGCTTAAGGCATGCAGGATACCTGCAAGAAGACGATTTTAAGAAAGAAATAGCACGTGGCGAGATTTTGGAACCTGTAATCATAAATTTGCAAGACTCAGACAATGAAGACAGTGACAATGACGAATTATCTCTTAACGGAAGTGACATTGACAGCGATGTGGCGATGATTCCCACACCCTCCCTGGACAGATTTATGGCACCCCATATCAGTACAGTTACAGACCATTCAAAAACATTCTGACGGCTTCTACTTTTGTGAATGAATCTCCTAGGTTTTAATGTACAGAGTGAATAGGGCGCATGTTTTTTAATGGTTCTACTCCTTGTGTAGCATACATTCTCTGCTACACACATTCGCTGTCCTTGTCCCACAGCACATTCCTTACAGGGACCTTCTTTGCGTTGCCGGACTATAGTTGTCCTATCTTTTGTTGCCTAAAAATCCATGAACAACACCCTTGAAGGCTTTCCAAGCTTCCTTTTCTTTTCCCTCCAAAATTTAGTCAAATGCAGGATCCTTTACAAGTTCTCTTATTTGTGGTCGGACAAAATTGCCTTCCTTAACTTTTGCATCACTTCATTTCCAAAATTTCTCTCTGATTGTGTTTGTTTATTTGACAGGTGTGCCAGCTCCCAAAAATAATTCCCTCAAATTTAAAATATTCACTCTAAAACATGAAATGTCACTTTATCTTCAAAACAAGAGCTAATCTATCATTTTTATGCTAATTTTTGAATTCAGCAGATGGAAATACATGCAAATTTACTATTTTTAACCCCGAAACATTTTCATTGTTGCCCAGTGTAATTTAATATCCACATTTCCTTCATAACATCACTGAAATGCTATTAAATAACGCTTTTAGTATTGTTTTGATAAAACTGGATAAATATGTAGTCTATAATTGACAAAACCGACAAGCTTCCCTTATATTCAATGCCTCCCATTTGTCCCTAACATGCAGATCAACATTGTTTGGCCTTTATAGCTGTAACTTTATACGTTTCAACTACAGAAACAAATGAGAATCATAAGCTATCTTATAACACTAAAATCTATTCTCACCATAATTTTAACTCTTATGTTCAAATCTGAGGTTTTTAAAACAAATATTAAGAGTTGTTAAATATAATAGGTTAGTTACCATTTCCATACACGGCATAAATATTATTTTCAGCATTATAATACTTAACATTTTAAAAGCTGCCCTTAGTTTATTTTCAACCCTTTAAAGATATTACCGGGCAAATAGGTCCCAAATTTGTGCATTTGGTCTATAAAACTGTAAAACAATTTTAGGTTATCAGATAACTTCGAAAGCTACACATACCTTTGTTTTTAACACCTTATGTAAATATTGTCACTATTTCAACAATCTCGACAAAACTCTGCACACTTAAGGTTTAGCTAATAGCTTAAATTATAGAACACCTAATGACATTTAAAAATCATCCTCGTCCTTATTTCCATCCCCATACTTAGAGAATGTACTAATGCAATTACGTGTACGACAGTGTAAGGAGTAAAGGGGTAAATTGATATAAATTCTGTTTAATAAAGAATGATCAAATTTTTTTGACAACGTACCTTTACTCATCCTTATAATTTTGATGTTTATTCTCAAAATAGTCTCCCCTGAATGCGTTGAACTTGTCCCAGCGTTTCTGCCAGTCTTCAAAGACATGCTCGAAACCATTTCTTGACAGATCGCCTCCGCAGCCTTCACAACTGCTTCTGATGATGGATAATGTCTCCCACGACGGCGTTCCTTCAAGTTAGGGAATAGAAAAAGGCAACATGGGGCTAAATCTGGACTATAGGGAGGGTGAGGGATGCATTTCACGTTGATTTTTCCAAGATATTCAGCAACAACATTGGCAATATGCGGCCGCGCGTTATCGTGGTGCAGCATCCAGCCTGCTTCACGGAAATGTGGTCTTTTGCCCCCAATATAGACTTGGTAATGTTTTCAACACATTCCTGTAGTATTGTCCAGTTACTGATGTGTGTGCAGGTACAGCATGCTGATAAACCATTCCATGAGTATCAAAGAATGAGATGACCATAACTTTCCCAGCAGAAGCAACCACTTTTGCTTTTTTGGGGGTTGGTGATGGAGATTTCCACACTGAGCTTTGCTGTTTGTTCTCAGGATCAAAATGATGTAGCCAAGTTTCATCAGCAGTGATTACGTTTGAAAGAAACTCCGGATCTTCCTCTAACATCAACTTTAACTGCATGTTACCTCCATTGCAGCGGTATGTGATACTGAACATCTCTGAACTTTCCTGGTTCCCATTGGTGGGAACCAGGAGTACCAACAATGAAATTACTACGGCGTGATTGTTTCATATTGAGCTAACAGAATATAATAAGATAGAATGTTATTGGGAAAAATTATGTCCGTAAAAATTGTGATCATTCTTTATTGAACAGCCCTCGTAGATAAATGTACAATAATTTCATAAAGAATGGAAGAGATAAATTTAATTAACTCGACTTTTGAGTGTCAAAAAGTTACCCGCCCAACTTTTGGTGATGTAAATTATGTTATGACCTTATTTGTGTAACAAGCAAGATCTGTAAAATGAAGGTGCAGGAAAATGTGTTAGCCAGTTGAAGTACTTAAGTTGTACTTCGGTAGAGAACCAAATAGTCTCCACTACGAGATTAGGCCAAAGTCGACCCACTAGCAGAGGAAGTTATAGAAGTTAGCTCATATGAGAAAATGGACGGGAGAGAGAGATAGAGAATTACAATGGACCTCCCAGATATGTGAATGGAAGCGTGTCTGCAGGAAATGAACTATAGAATTCTCGTACAGCGCTGTGAAAGTCCCCGATTACTAACACGCTGTTGTTTTCAATATTTCATTTTCAACTTCTGATTCATTTCGGGACATATACTCCAATTAACTTGGGGTGGCAGCTGAGTAAATAAGCGCACTAAAGTCTGTTACCAATCCTGAAAGGAGACTGAGGATGATTTTATACATGTGGAGTTATTGAAGGTACATGTATAAATCAAATTCAGTTTTCTTTCAGGTTTAGCATCAGAGGAATTCTTTTAGTATGTATATTTACTCAGCTGCCACCTCAAGTTAATATGACTGTACAATTGGTAGATTAGGTGAGGAGGCAGTAAGCAGGCGGGGTGCCTAACGTTTGTAAAGTGTGAGATCCCAACCCAGACGGAACCACTAGCACAATAGAGGTCTCGTCACACAGTGAACACGAGGTTAGACAATTTCTCAAAGAAAATTCACGTGCCACATGCCTCGCCCACAGCCCTGTCACTTCATCTTCTTACCCAGAAACATGACAAACAAATGAGGAACAGGACATTTTGCGGCATGCATATACACCCCAGCATTCGTATTCTAGATCTTGAATGTCTTGTGCAATTTTTCTAAGAACAAAAACGTTTGAGTTCATCCTGTATAAGGAATGCGGTGTAAAATAACAGAGATGGCAGGAAGAAGATAGGTTTAAGACAGCGCTGGAAAAATGCCACACTTTATTTAATTCCTTTATAGAAGATATAGTGGTTAGAGTGAAAGTAAGAAATCAACGGTGTCCAGTAATAGTCCAGTAATAGGAAATAGAGATACCAGGTTTGATATATGCAGATACTGTCACCATCTGACAGTAGGAGGGATAACATGAGTAGTATTACAAATATCAGTAAAAGAAGTTCAAAAGTTTTGTAATGTATAGGAAATTAAAATAAAAACAAAAAAAATCAAAAGTGATGGTCCTTAAAAGAGGAACAAAATTGAAGAAAAAGCAACAATGGTTTATGGAGGGACAATAGAAGTTGTGAAAGAATTTGAGTACTTAGGGTTGAGGATAAATAATAATGGAGAATGGGAAGCATATGGCAGGAAGGTAGTAGCAAAAGGAAAGGTAGCAGGATATGCAAAACCAAACTTGATATGTCAAAGGATATAAGGAACACTGGTAGAGCCCAGGATGGTGTATACTGCAGAAATATGGGGGACGTCAGAAATAACCAGTAAGATAGTGGCTGGCCCCGTAGCTCAATCGATAGAGCACCTTCCTGCCGTGCTAGGGGCCCCATTTCGATTCCCGGCAGTACGGTGGGGATCTTTCTCCGAACAAGATAATTCCTCATTTTCCCCAGAGTCTGGAAGTATGAATGAGAGTGTGAATATGTGCGTGACCTAATGATTAAAACCCAACGAATACGAGTTAACACCTTCGATATGTTCCAAAGGAGAACGGCCGCCGATATGATTATTGGAGTTAAAGCGAGGTATAAATGTGTACGTGATGTAATGATTAAAACCCAACGAATACGAGTTAACACCTTCGATATGTTCCAAAGGAGAACGGCCGCCGATATGATTATTGGAGTTAAAGCGAGGTATAAATGTGTACGTGATGTAATGATTAAAACCCAACGAATACGAGTTAACACCTTCGATATGTTCCAAAGGAGAACGGCCGGCGATATAACCATTGTAGTTAAAGGTGGGGTGTAAATATGTAAGTGATCCAATGATTAAAACCCAACGAATACGAGTTAACACCTTCGATATGTTCCAAAGGAGAACGACCGGCGATATGACCATTGTAGTTAAAGGTGGGGTGTAAATATGTAAGTGATCCAATGATTAAAACCCAACGAATACGAGTTAACACCTTCGGTATGTTCCAAAGGAGAACGGCCGCCGATATGACCATTGTAGTTAAAGGCGAGGTATAAATGTGTACGTGATCTAATGATTAAAACCCAACGAATACGAGTTAACACCTTCGATATGTTCTAAAGGAGAACGGCCGGCGATATGACCATTGTAGTTAAAGGCGGGGTATAAATGTGTACGTGATCTAATGATTAAAACCCAACGAATACGAGTTAACACCTTCGATATGTTCCATAGGAGAACGGCCGCCGATATGACCATTGTAGTTAAAGGCGGGGTATAAATGTGTACGTGATCTAATGATTAAAACCCAACGAATACGAGTTAACACCTTCGGTATGTTCCAAAGGAGAACGGCCGCCGATATGACCATTGTAGTTAAAGGCGAGGTATAAATGTGTACGTGATCTAATGATTAAAACCCAACAAATACGAGTTAACACCTTCGATATGTTCCAAAGGAGAACGGCCGCCGATATGACCATTGTAGTTAAAGGCGGGGTATAAATGTGTGCGTGATCTAATGATTAGAACCCGACGAATACGAGTTAGCACCTTCGATATGTTCTAAAGGAGAACGGCCGGCGATATGACCATTGTAGTTAAAGGCGGGGTATAAATGTGTACGTGATCTAATGATTAAAACCCGACGAATACGAGTTAGCACCTTCGATATGTTCTAAAGGAGAACGGCCGGCGATATGACCATTGTAGTTAAAGGCGGGGTATAAATGTGTACGTGATCTAATGATTAAAACCCGACGAATACGAGTTAGCACCTTCGATATGTTCTAAAGGAGAACGGCCGGCGATATGACCATTGTAGTTAAAGGCGAGGTATAAATGTGTACGTGATCTAATGATTAGAACCCGACGAATACGAGTTAACACCTTCGATATGTTCCAAAGGAGAACGGCCGGCGATATGACCATTGTAGTTACAGGCGAGGTATAAATGTGTACGTGATCTAATGATTAGAACCCGACGAATACGAGTTAGCACCTTCGATATGTTCTAAAGGAGAACGGCCGGCGATATGACTATTGTAGTTACAGGCGGGGTATAAATGTGTACGTGATCTAATGATTAAAACCCAACGAATACGAATTAACACATTCGATATGTTCCAAAGGAGTACGGCCGCCGATATGACCATTGTAGTTAAAGGCGCGGTATAAATGTGTACGTGATCTAATGACTAGAACCCGACGAATACGAGTTAGCACCTTCGATATGTTCCAAAGGAGAACAGCCGCCGATATGACCATTGTAGTTAAAGGCGCGGTATAAATGTGTACGTGATCTAATGACTAGAACCCGACGAATACGAATTAACACATTCGATATGTTCCAAAGGAGTACGGCCGCCGATATGACCATTGGAGTTAAAGGCGCGGTATAAATGTGTACGTGATCTAATGACTAATACCCAACGAATACGAGTTAACACCTTCGATATGTTCCAAAGCGGAACGGCCGTCGGTATGACCATTGTAGTTAAGGCGGGGTATAAATGTGTACGTGATCTAATGACTAGAACCAGACGAATACGAGTTAGCACCTTCGATATGTTCCAAAGGAGAACAGCCGCCGATATGACCATTGGAGTTAAAGGCGCGGTATAAATGTGTACGTGATCTAATGACTAATACCCGACGAATACGAGTTAGCACCTTCGATATGTTCCAAAGGAGAACAGCCGCCGATACGACCATTGGAGTTAAAGGCGGGGTATAAATGTGTACGTGATCTAATGACTAATACCCAACGAATACGAGTTAACACCTTCGATATGTTCCAAAGGAGTACGGCCGCCGATATGACCATTGTAGTTAAAGGCGCGGTATAAATGTGTACGTGATCTAATGACTAGAACCCGACGAATACGAGTTAGCACCTTCGATATGTTCCAAAGGAGAACAGCCGCCGATATGACCATTGTAGTTAAAGGCGCGGTATAAATGTGTACGTGATCTAATGACTAGAACCCGACGAATACGAGTTAACACCTTCGATATGTTCCAAAGGAGAACAGCCGCCGATATGACCATTGGAGTTAAAGGCGCGGTATAAATGTGTACGTGAGCTAATGACTAGAACCCGACGAATACGAGTTAGCACCTTCGATATGTTCCAAAGGAGAACAGCCGCCGATATGACCATTGGAGTTAAAGGCGGGGTATAAATGTGTACGTGATCTAATGATTAAAACCCAACGAATACGAGTTAACACCTTCGATATGTTCCAAAGGAGAACGGCCGCCGATAAGACCACTGGAGTTAAAGACGGGGTATAAATGTGTACGTGATCTAATGATTAAAACCCAACGAATACGAGTTAACACCTTCGATATGTTCCAAAGGAGAACGGCCGCCGATAAGACCACTGGAGTTAAAGACGGGGTATAAATGTGTGCGTGATCTAATGATTAAAACCCAACGAATACGAGTTAGCACCTTCGATATGTTCTAAAGGAGAACGGCCGCCGATATGACCATTGGAGTTAAAGGCGCGGTATAAATGTGTACGTGATCTAATGACTAGAACCCGACGAATACGAGTTAGCACCTTCGATATGTTCCAAAGGAGAACGGCCGCCGATATGACCATTGGAGTTAAAGGCGGGGTATAAATGTGTACGTGATCTAATGATTAAAACCCAACGAATACGAGTTAACACCTTCGATATGTTCCAAAGGAGAACGGCCGCCGATATGACCATTGGAGTTAAAGGCGGGGTATAAATGTGTACGTGATCTAATGATTAAAACCCAACGAATACGAGTTAACACCTTCGATATGTTCCAAAGGAGAACGGCCGCCGATAAGACCACTGGAGTTAAAGACGGGGTATAAATGTGTACGTGATCTAATGATTAAAACCCAACGAATACGAGTTAACACCTTCGATATGTTCCAAAGGAGAACGGCCGCCGATAAGACCACTGGAGTTAAAGACGGGGTATAAATGTGTGCGTGATCTAATGATTAAAACCCAACGAATATGAGTTAACACCCTCGTTATGTTCTAAAGGAGAAGGGCCGCCAATATGGCCATTGGAGTTAAAGGTGGGGTATAGATGGAAAAAAAATGGATTCCTCCTGGAGAATTATCCTTTTTAGGATTAGGAGAACCAAAGGAAACTTATAGTATTTGAAAGAGATCTATAATTTTGGTATAAATGTGTGAAATCCTAGAGGTATGTATGAATCATTTAAAGAGCAGAGATGAACCTGTATACGGAAGAAAACCTTGCGTTCCCTGGAGCCATACATTTATCACTTGGAACAAATGCAGATCCAATTACCATTTAAGCAAATAGAAGCCTTCATTTGTCTCACAGTACAAGCCAATAAAACAAGAAAAAAGAAAAGAAAAAAGTTCTTACCCGGTTCCCATTCCCGCCTTAAATAAAAAATACAAATAAATAAAAAAAAATAAAAAAATGAAAAAAATTACAAAAAAAATACAAAAAATACAAAAATACAAAACATGAAAAATAAAAAAGTAAAAAAAAAATAAAATAAAAAGAAGTAAAAGAAAAAAAAGAAAATAAGGCACTTTTAGGCAAAAAAATGAGTGTTCGAGTATCAAGGGATGCTCATCTTATTACGAGAAAAATATTCGTTAAACACTAGACAAAAACCAAAACGATGAAATACAACAATTGAAAATGGAAGAATTAAATAAAACAATAATAGAATACAGAACCAAATGGAAGCATCAAATCGTAAAAAGAAAATGGGAACTAGAGAAGGTTGGTAAGTGTCGGTAGAAGCTGTGGCAGAAACAGGAATGGGCGATTTATGGCGACTAGAGAATAGGAATGTAGACTAGAATGTAGAGAGTTCTATTTTTGAAAACAGAACCAGAGTGGACTATATAGAAAGACAAGAAATATGCGGAGGGCTAGAAAACAGAAAATCATTAACATTTTATAGATCAATAAAGAGAGGATAGGGAAGAGAAAGATATATAGATCAATGTAACAGACATGAGAGGAAAGGAATGGCTTGGATTAGAACAGGATCAATGTTTTGAATGTTCTTAAGAAGTAGCCGGGTAGAAATATATGAATTTCGCGGAGAAACAGAAAGCGCAGTTCATGTTCTGATAGAGTGTAAAAAGTTAGCAGCATGGAGGTAGGAAATATGGGGAAAGAAATGGGAAAGGATACAAAGCGAGCTGATAGCCATAAAAATGGTTACGGGGAAAATGAAAGAAGAATTAGAAATATAGGGAACTGTTTAGGAAAACTAAAGAGAAATGGGTGAGAAAAGTAAAGAGTGGAAAACAAAATATGCAGGGTCAGGTAGAAACAGCAAATCTACAAAAGGAAATAGCAAACTAGTAGTAGGTGATGGAAGGATCTATGCTACTCAGCAATGCTAGGACTTGAAGCCACGCAGGTAGAGCTAGTAAGGTTAAAATGAAAACGGAACAAAAATATATACAATTAGAATAAGAAATATCTATGTAATGTAGACAAAATATTGTAAATAGCAAGTTGTATTAATAAATTCAAATGCATGTCAAGAAAGAATGCAATGCCTCGCAAAGTGGTGTTACTGGAAACTTTCTGACGCTTGATACAATATTTTGAAATACCACTGCGTAGTTAAACGCTCTATTCTAAACTAGTGCACGTCTAAGAGTAAATAACAATTTATATTACAGGCTTAAGCGTCGAATTTTCAGTTTCATATCTGAAAGAGTAGATCAACTAGTCCTGTAAATTGGGGAACCATCTGGCCACTCAACTCAGTTCCTTTATTATGTAAATAAGCGCTTAGAAACAACATCATTAATCCACTCATCCTCCACATTGATTCTACATTAATGTTATCTTGTAACGTATAACGTGCGCAGGTGTTAACACTTCCCTAACTTTCAACTGTCGATTAAAATATCGATGGCCATACTGAGGATCATGTGCACAGCTCCTAAGAGGCACAGATACAACTACATATCAATGCCCGCACTTGTTTACAGTTCAAGGGTGCACATTCACCAACCATTTGTAACAGTATTTTTGGTTTATGTTCGGAGGAATTATGAATTTATAAAATATATGTAGTTGTGTGATTGGCCGAAGTAGTAGTGGTGTGACGTGGTATGACGTGATGTGGTGACGTGCCATTGGATCGGCCAATCACAAAATTAAGTAGAAGTAACGATAGTTACGAGAAGTCAATAATCCTTAGGAAAGTGATATGTTCTTCAGTTTTGTTACATTACGATAAATCAATAATCTTTAAGAGACAGATATATTCTTCAGTCTTGTTACATTACGAGAAGTTAATAATCTTTAAGAGACAGATATGTTCTTCAGTTTTGTTACATTACGATAAGTTAATAATCTTGTTATAAAGAGAAAGAGATTTTTGTTGTAACGACAAATGTGATGTATACCGCTGCAAGAACAAAAACGTTTTAAGTTGTAGTTCGAATCCATACAAAAATAACCAAAACTCCCGTTACAAATGGCGCCGCAACGTGTGGCCGAATAGGATAAAGAAGAGGAGATTAAAACATCGTGGGAATATAAAAGGAAAAGAGAAAGAAGAGAGAAGAAAGAAGAAAAAGAAAACTGGTTTAAGTGAGTGAATTTTAAAAAAAATAGTAGTAGTAGATTTATGTTGCTAAAGATGGCGAGTAGAAAAGAAATAATAGTGGAAGGAGAAGTTAGTGATAGTGTAGGAATGAGTAGGGAGGATGTAGGATTAAGCACAGATAACGAGTTAATGTTAGAAAGGATAACGAAAATGTTGAGTAATTTAGATGCTAAAATAGGAGATGTAAATGCTAAAATAGGAGATGTAAATGCTAAAATAGGAGATGTAAAATCAGAGTTGAGTGATGTAAAATCAGAATTAAAGCAAGACCTTGATCAAAATATAAATGAATTGAGAGAAGAATAAGGAGATATATTGACACAAAGTGTGAACAATTTAGAGGTTAATTTGTCACAAAAGCTAAAGCAGGAATTGAAAGGTGAGATAGCACAAGAAATTAGAGAGGGAAGAAAAGAATGTAAAGAGAATATGGAAAGGTTATTGCAAACAATAGAACAGAATAAGAATGAAAATAGACAGGAAATTATGGAATTAAGAGAAATAATTCAGGAAACTAGGTTAGGTCAGGACATTGTGAAACAAGAAATAAGAATGGAATTAAACAAAGAGTTAGAAACATTTAGGATACAACAGGCAGAAATAACACAAAAACAAAGAGAAGAATTAGTAGAAATAAGTAGAACAAAGAATCAATGTAATTTGTTCTGAAATGCAATTACAACATGATGAAAGTAAGACACACCAAGAGGAAATAAAGTTACAAATTGATGAGATAAGTAAAGCGAAAGAAGAAGTAATTTTGCAAATTAAAGAGGTAAAAGAACATTTTGAAAAAGAGAAGGATAACTTAGGAAAATTGACACAAGTTGTAATTGCATTACAGGCTAGAAAAGTAAATAATGTGAAAGAAATGTCTAGAATTAGAAATATAAAGGACTGTGACTTACCAGGTGAATTAAGCAATCATCAGAAGTCTGGTGATATAGTAAGTGAATGTAGTGAGTTTGTGAGTCCAGATAATGATATTAATTATCACAGAAAGAACAAAAACAAACAAAGAAAAAAAACGAAAAAAAGAACAAAATATCAAAAAACAAAAACGAAGAACAGAAACGTTTTAAGTTGTAGTTCGAATCCGTATAAATATAATCAATTACAGAATTTGACATCTTTATTCCGAACCACGCCTTGAAACAAAGATATCTCATGACTTATTTAGAATTCGATTGATACTTCAAAATAATCATGAAAAAGAACGTACGAACATACTTTTGGAGCTGATGTTGGTGTGGATACCCTGTACAGGAGGATCCAAGTAAGAAATCAGAATTAACTACGAAAAGTAGAACAAATTCCCGTTACACATTTAAAGTTAACACGTGTGTATAGAGAAGATTACTTCGCCATACAGTAAGGTCGATACACCATTTAACAAAAAATAGACAGAGCATCTAAGAAGAATGGGTAGGGTCTGTTTAGTTAACTCGTGTTCACGTCGGCCGCTGCCTTTGACGAACCCTTATAATAGTTTTACAACACCGGCCCTCCTTCTCCCAGTACTTTCTGCAAGGTTGCCACCTTTCTCGATACGTCATGGGTATCGTACGAGGTTTCGTCTAAATAATCTTATGTCCATTAGGGCAAAACTTCCTTAATTTTGACAAAAATATATATATATATATATATATATATATATATATATATATATATATATATAGCCAAGCTACAATTCTACTGGATTCCATAATAACTCTTATCTTATTCAAAGTGCGGTATTTGAAGCCCAGCTCCTTTAGGAGGCCGCGCAAAGTGCAGTGCCGAGAAGGAGAATCACAAATTTCTTGCACATGTGCAACCAATTCGTCTAAGGTGGGCGCTCTCCCTTTTGCATAGAAACTATAAATTTCTCGACGAATTAAATTGCATGTAAAATTATCCACTTTAGAAAAACGTTTCCTTTTTTTTTCCCACACTTGATCGACGTCTTTGGTATTCCTTTCGTCACAATATTTCTTACTGTGTTTCTGTGAATACCCAGAATTTATCATCAGGTTCATTGCACGACCCCTTACCAAGATTATTTGTCATCACATATTTGTATGTGTTCAAAACAAGTGCATGAATTTGCTTAGAAACAGCTCCCGTTATAACTTTGTTTTCTGAGGATTTTTAGTAATATAACTCGGCTCAGTTATTCACACTATTGTCATCACTTTGATTATTTTCACGTGACTGAAAGTTATCTACCACTTCATTTGCATATACCACTGTATTTACCTCCCACGGTCTCCACATCGTGACACACAACGAATTTCTGCACTAATGAAACACACCAACTGGAAGTTGGAACTATGGCAATTGAGACTCCACGTGGAGTAGACATGCGACTGTCACTTCGAGAAAATCACGGTTGCTATTGGTCCTCAACGACAATGTTCCATTTCTGAAGTGCGGAGATAGATTTATGACGGCCATTAGTGGGCGGGAGGGTGAGTTTCTTTTGAGGGGCAAACTGCACTCGCGTTCACTAGCCAGACTCTAACAAATGAATGCTGAAGAGAACTGTATATATAATTCAAGAGGAATAAGAGATTTTGGCGTACTCCGTAGAAGATACTCTAAAATCATTACCGCCAAGTGCACCAGCCATGACTTTGGGACAAAGCCTCGTGTGTTGTGACTACAAGGCGTGTCCAAGTAATCTACGCAGACATGCGACCTCTGAACATCTGTAACCTCCACCTCCTCGTGGTCTCTCCACCTCACAGACCATCACCACCACTCAATCACAACACCGACCTCCAGACAGCCACTCGAGAATGCAACAGCGAGCTTCTCAACATCAACGCCTACATCTTCGAACATTCATAGTTCTTCAAGAACTCTCTAGGGCTTCACCAACCGTGACGTGGAAGCTCTGACTCGTACCTAAGAGGATGTCTAGAAAACCACCCACAGATCGGAAAACATCTGGAATACAGCTACTAGACTGCTTCAACAAGCTACTGGAGAAAAGGTTTACCTACATTAACAATTCCCATATCTACAAGGTTTAAAAATAATTAGAAGAAATGGAGATTATTTGTTCTTTTTTACTAGATAGGTTAGACACTGCTGAAAAATTCAATACCTTAGCCTGGATTTCAACTATGGATCTTCCGGTCTCCATTCGGTTGTTCTAACCACTGTGCTATTTAAAGTACTTACACGTTGTAAGTCGCCATTTAGGTACTTGTCTCATATATACAAGAGTGGGTCAAAAAGTAATGCCCCCTATTTTTCCCCTTAAATAAGTAAGTTATGTGAAAACTTTGAATTTGGCGCAACACCTCAAACCTTCTTATCCAGTCCCCTGCAGTAGTAACTTCCTAAGTCGACAGGTGGCAGCACTGTATTCTCTTGCAAAATGGCTGACATCGACATTCGTATTAAACAGCGTTCTGTGATTGAATTTTTGACTGCGGCAGGTGAAACGCCAACTCGCATTCACGAAGGGCTAAAAAATGTGTGTGGTGATGCAACGGTGTAAATGTGTAGTGTTTAACGCCCGCTTTTACTACATACGGCACCGCAGGCGATGACACTGATGATACATGAGATGAAGATGGAGCGTGGAATGGAATGAGAAGGCGGGGGAAACCGGAGATCCCGGAGAAAACCGGCCCAGCGCCATATTGTCCACCATAAATCTCACTTTGGGGTCGCGTGGGATCGAACCCGGGCCACCTTGGTGAGAGCCAAGCGGTCTAAACACTGAACCACGGCGCGGCCATGTGATGCAACGGTGGATGTCAGCACTGTTAGACGATGGGTTCGTCGCTGTAACAAAGCTGAAGGGCAAACATCATTGGCAGATGAAAAGCGAAGCGCCAGGCCGGTGACTGCAGTGACTCCATGCAACATTCAGCGAGTCGATGACATCATTCGTAGTGATTGCCGGGTAACAACAGGTGAACTGTGTCGCATTACCTCCATCAGTAAAGGCAGTGTCGTGGCTCAGTGGTTAGACTGCTTGGCTCTCACCAAGGCCGCCCGGGTTCGATCCCAGGTGACCGTAAAGTGAGATTTTTGGTGGACAACACGGCATTGGGGCTTGTTTTCTCCGGGATCTCCGGTTTCCCCCGCCAACTCATTCTACCGGTGCTCCACCTTCATCTCATGTATCATCAGTGTCATCGCCTGCGGTGCCGTATGTAGTAAAAGTGGGCGTTAAACACTACACATTTATTCACTCCCTCAGTAAAGGCAGTGTGATGACGATTATTCAACAACTGGGTTACTCAAAAGTTTGTGCACGTTGGGTACCAAGAATGTTAACCGCCCAAAACAAAGAAACAAGGAAAACAATAGCCTCCGAACACTTGAAGTGCTTCAATTTGGAGGGAGAGGAGTTTCTGGAAAAAGTTGTTACTGGAGACGAAACGTGGGTTCATTTTTGTGAACCTGAATCAAAGAGGCAGTCAATGGAATGGCATCACACAACGTTACCGAAGAAAACAAAATTGAAAACTCAGCGGTCGGCAGGGAAAGTTTTGGCGACAGTGTTTTTCGATGCAGAGGGTGTACTTATGATTGATTTTTTGGAGCATGGATGCACACTAAATTCTGTCCAATACGTCAGAAATCTCAAAAACTGAAAGCACATCTTCGCCGAGTTCGCCCAAAAAAACTATGGCGGATGTTCTTCTTTTGCATGACAATGCAAGACCACACACCAGCCGTTACACCACTGCAGAAATTGAGAAATTCGGATGGCAAGTCTTACCTCACTTGGCACCGTAAGACTTCCATCTGTTCGGGCCACTAAAGGAAGCTCATCGTGTGATTCATTTTGAAGATGAGGAGGCTGTGAAAACGTCCTTGCGTCAATGGCTTAGGAAGCAAGACCGTGTGTTTTACCACACTGGAATACATGCCCTAGTTAAAAGGTGGACCAAAACTGTGGAAAAGGATGGAGGTTATATTGAATAGTGACAAATTAATCGTCAATGTTGTAATTTTCAAGCTATGTAAATTGGATTCAATTTTCTTGGCAATTAAAAGAGAAAAAGAATAGGAGGCATTACTTTTTGACCCACCCTCGTACATATACAGAGTGGTCCAAAAATATATATATATACTTTTGAACAATCCATAACGTGCAAACTAATTGGAGGAAATGTCTCATTTTTTGTGAAAGTGTAGCTTTGAGTCTAAATTACAAATATCACTGTAGATGTTAGAAATGGTCACTATTAACATCCATAAACAGACGATGCCGCCAAATTGCAGCACAAACTACCGACTGCAACTTTTTCAGTTGGATGTCAGCACAGGAATGTACGATACATTCTCAATGTTCGTGACATTTGGCCGTAAATGACATCCATTAACATTCCCCATAGGTAAAGATCCAGAGGCGTTAAGTCTGGGGAACGTGGTGGATACTCGGTCTATCCATCTTGCAGTTAGATTTTTCTTGATATACCCCCTAATATGATTATGATAGTGGGCTGGTGCATCAACTTGTTGAGAGTAAATCCTTTGGTCTCCATACAAGTCTGGCATGGCGGGTAAAATGCGTGTCTCAAGGTTATGTGGCGATTGCCAGTAGTACAAAAAAAAAAAAAAAAAAAAAAAAAGATTGCTTATTTGGTGACTGGCAGCAGACTGCGCCGGAACTACACACTATTACACTACCAAAATTGAGATGTTTCCACCAATTATTTTGCAGGTTATGGACTGTTAAACAGCGTATACATTTTTTGGAGCACTCCCTCCCCCTCTCTTTCTCTCTCTCTCTCTCTCTCTCTCTCTCTCTCTCTCTCTCTCTCTCTCTCTCTCTCTCTCTCTCTCTCTATATATATATATATATATATATATATTATTTTGTGTGTGAGAGAGAAAAAAGTACAACTCGGTTGGAACATTTAATATCGTACTAAGGTTTGCCTGGTTTAAATTGAAACATTACCTACTTAGCGCTACCCCTCCCTGTGACAAATGACGGGTGAAAAGTTTTGTAAACATATTGCCACTGCTATCCGCGACTGCCTAGTCTCCGCCAGACAGCGACAGGTGCTGAAGCAAGTCCAGGGCTTGCTGATTTACAAATAGTGCTTTATATTAACAGTGAAATATGGTACCAAAACCGGTGTTGTACGAAATAATTAAGAGAAACAAAGATAAGTTCAAACTGTATCCATAGGTGGATTAAATGGTCATACCTTACCTCCGTATTATTGTGGTACGAATGCTATCGAGCTAAAATTGGCACATATCAATGAAGTAGATAAAACAGATGTACTAGGGAAAAGACGTTTTGATTAATATTTTGGACAACTTCATGATAAATTTAGAAGAAAGTGACTCTCAGAGTATTCGTAATGCACGGTATAACTATACTACCGCCATCTATCAGTAGTCTTTAAAACGCTGCGCCTGAAGGTATTAAAGGGATAGCTACAATATAATTACACGCAATTAATCGAAATATTGCTTGGAAGTAATGCGATGTGGAATTAAGTAGTCATGGGTTACTTACGCGGAAAATAATGCGTTCTCTCTGTCCTCCGTCCTTCTCTCTCTCTCTCTCTCTCTCTCTCTCTCTCTCTCTCTCTCTCTCTCTCTCTCTCTCTAAATTCTATGTTTCAAGGTAAACCCGACAAGCTGTACATAGAAGTGATGCAATGTGGGATTAGGCAGTCATGGGTTACGTACAGCAGCGCGGACAATAGTGCTCTCTCTCTCTCTCTCTCTCTCTCTCTCTCTCTCTCTCTCTCTCTCTCTCTCTCTCTCTCTCTCTCTCTCTCTCTCTCTCTCTCTCCCCCTCTAATTCCCGTGTTTCAAGGCGAACCAGACAAACTGTACATAGAAGTGATGCAATATTGGATTAGGCAGTCATAGGTTACGTACAGCAGCGCGGACAATAGTGCTCTCTCTCTCTCTCTCTCTCTCTCTCTCTCTCTCTCTCTCTCTCTCTCTCTCTCTCTCCTCTAATTCCCGTGTTTCAAGGCGAACCAGACAAACTGTACATAGAAGTGATGCAATATTGGTTTAGGCAGTCATAGGTTACGTACAGCAGCGCGGACAATAGTGCTGTCTCTCTCTCTCCCTCTAATTCCCGTGTTTCAAGGTAAACCAGACAAATTGTACATAGAAGTGATGCGATGTGGGATTAGGCAGTCATGGGTTGTGAACAGCAGCGCGGGCAATAGTGCGCTCTGTCTATAATTCCCATGTTTCAAGGTAAACCAGACAAACTGTACATAGAAGTCATGCAATATGGGATTAGGCAGTCATGGGTTACGTACAGCAGCGCGGGCAATAGTGCGCTCTCTCTATAATTCCCATGTTTCAAGGTAAACCAGACAAACTGTACATAGAAGTCATGCAATATGGGATTAGGCAGTCATGGGTTACGTACAGCAGCGCGGACAATAGTGCTCTCTCTCTCTCTCTCTCTCTCTCTCTCTCTCTCTCTCTCTCTCTCTCTCTCTCTCTCTCTCTCTCTCTCTCTCTCCCTCTAATTCCCGTGTTTCAAGGTAAACCAGACAAATTGTACAAAGAAGTGATGCGATGTGGGATTAGGCAGTCATGGGTTGTGTACAGCAGCGCGGGCAATAGTGCGCTCTCTCTATAATTCCCATGTTTCAAGGTAAACCAGACAAATTGTACATAGAAGTCATGCAATATGGGATTAGGCGGACATGGGTTACGTACAGCAGCGCAGGCAATAGTGCGCTCTCTCTATAATTCCCATGTTTCAAGGTAAACCAGACAAACTGTATATAGAAGTCATGCAATATGGGATTAGGCAGTCATGGGTTACGTACAGCAGCGCGGACAATAGTGCTCTCTCTCTCTCTCTCTCTCTCTCTCTCTCTCTCTCTCTCTCTCTCTCTCTCTCTCCCTCTAATTCCCGTGTTTCAAGGCGAACCAGACAAACTGTACATAGAAGTGATGCAATATTGGACTAGGCAGTCATAGGTTACGTACAGCAGCGCGGACAATAGTGCTGTCTCTCTCTCTCCCTCTAATTCCCGTGTTTCAAGGTAAACCAGACAAATTGTACAAAGAAGTGATGCGATGTGGGATTAGGCAGTCATGGGTTGTGTACAGTAGCGCGGGCAATAGTGCGCTCTCTCTATAATTCCCATGTTTCAAGGTAAACCAGACAAACTGTACATAGAAGTGATACAATATGGGATTAGGCAGTCATGGGTTACGTACAGCAGCGCGGGCAATAGTGCGCTCTCTCTATAATTCCCATGTTTCAAGGTAAACCAGACAAACTGTACATAGAAGTCATGCAATATGGGATTAGGCAGTCATGGGTTACGTACAGCAGCGCGGGCAATAGTGCGCTCTCTCTATAATTCCCATGTTTCAAGGTAAACCTGACAAATTGTACATAGAAGTGATACAATGTGGGATTAGGCAGTCATGTATTACGTACAACAGCGCGGACAATAGTGCTGTCTCTCTCTAATTCCCATGTTTCAAGATAAACCAGTCAAAATGTACATAGAAGTGATACAATGTGGGATTACGCAGTCATGGGTTACGTACAGCAGCGCGGGCAATAGTGCGCTCTCTCGATCTAATTCCCGCGCTTCAAGATAACCAGATGAACTGAAGCACGTTGTCATGATAGCTCAGTGGTTAGAGCACTGGACGGAAACTAGGCTATGGCATTGCATTTTTCAGTCTGTCTGTAGCTTTCCAAATTGAAGGAATGCTACAAGAGCAAGCGGAACACTCACGATCAAACTTAACCATGTGGAAGACTTTCTTACCTTTCCTAACTTCCCTACCACCTCTGGAAACCAATTTTTGAACAAGATCTCCTCAAATCCCAGGTCGATGTCAGGGCCTTGGCAATGACATTCCACCTCCCGCTTTCATCTCACGCCCCCAGACGGCTCTCTGCGCAAGTGAAACCGAAATATCCAAGTATATACACAAATATTGGGTTTGTTGCACAGGGTAACCAATACCCAAACTCTCTTTCAAATGTGAATAAACTAACTCTTAATAGTAATGCGTTTTATAGCCTCTATTACATGTTAATAATGTGAAATATTTCATTACACCCAGGAATTTGATATCCAGCTTTCAAATACATATTTTGCGCTTCTTTTATCGGAAACAAATCTGATGAGGTGCACTCTTTGATTTGCTGTATCCATTGATTAACAAATATTCTTATAAAAGTGTATTATTCTATGTACTTTATACTAATCGATCTAAAATTTGCAAAGCGAATATAGGAGACTTTAGAGAGAGCGAAATCTTTTAAAAGCTGGTCGCTATGTGATGCTTTGTATCTGTGTTCTCTCTGCATCACCAGGAGAAATAAATGAATAACGTCTTTTCATTTGAGGATACAAGTATTAGAAGCTTAAAGGTAATAGAAGGTGTATCTCGGAAGTGATTCACTGCGCCAAAATATTTATTAAACATAAATTGTGTACTTTAAGGAATTCCACATCATTTATGAAGTAAACGTTTATCTCTTAGGATTTAATAATTATAAAAATCGTGTGGAATAAACAGATCGTCAAAGGCTTCCCAGACAATAAAATGCAATTGTCATGAAAATATCATAAATAATAATCAATATTTTTAAGTAAATTTAAATACGTTCACCCTCATACACACATATCTTTTCTAAAAATGAATTTGACTTGCTATATCACATAGTTACATAAGTAGAGGATTCCAAGAATCGCATACTAATGTATCACCGGAAATATGTTTCAAAACTGCTTGAACCCAAGGTCCATAAAAGGAGCCATAAAACGTGCATTTTCGATATCTGGGTATCGAATTTTTGTGCGGAATACAATACCTTCGTACACACTATAGTGTCACGAGGCATTGTTGCGGCGAGCGCGGCGTGCGGGCAGGAAAAAGATTGATAGAGCGGCCAGCTCGTGGGCGCGGAGTTGGACGCTTGCAGAGAGAGGGAGAAAGTGAGGGAGAGAGGGAGGGAGAGGGGGAGGGAGAGAGGGAGGGAAGGAGAGAGGGAGGGAGGGAGAGAGGGAGGGAGGGGGAGAGGGGGGAGAGAGGGGCAGGGAAGGAGAGAGAGGGGCAGGGAGGGAGAGGGAGGGGCAGGGAGGGAGAGGGAGGGGCAGGGAGGGAGAGGGAGGGGCAGGGAGGGAGAGAGAGGGAGAGAGAGGGAGAGGAAGGGAGAGAGAGGGAGAGAGAGGGAGAAGGATGGGGACGGAGAGAGAGGGAGAGAGGGAGGGGAAGAGGGGAGAGAGGGGAAGAGGGGGAGAAGCGGAGAGTGGGAGAGGCGGAGAGGGGGACAGAGTTTCTTGTGTTCTCACTATGCCACGAAGAATCGCGTGACTTCGGTAGCGTTCGAGAAACAGCGGCTCGGATATAAATGCCGCCTTGTGGACGAAGCGAATAGGGTTGCAGCCGTGCAGTGTGTGGATATTTGAGTAAAGCAGTTGCGAGTTGAGCTGTTAATTGTGTGCCTGCAGATACATAAATGAAATGTGTAGTGTTTAACGCTCGCTTTTACTACATACGGTACCGCAGGCGATGACACTGATGACACATGAGATGAAGATGCAGCACCGGTGGAATGAGAACTAGCATCTATTGCACAATAACCTGATAGCAAACAATGAAAGGTGACCAGTGTACGATCCATTTAAAGGTACGGAGTAATGTTTAGTAAACGACATGATCCTACCAACTTTTTTGCTACCTCTGATGTTCCTAGATCTCAAACCCAGTTCCTATAATAAAACAGGGAACGAAGTTAACAGAGTTTAATCGCACAACCTCTCAAGCCAAAACGCTTAGTTCTGTAATCTATGAGGTATAAGATTTATGGACGCAGCAAGAACCCTTGCCATTGAGCACGTCGTTGAATATCCTACAAGAAGTGTACTACAAGTCCAGGTTTTCCAGTCTACGTAAATTGCAAGAGACAACAAACTGCAAATTACAAAGTTTGACACATTCGCAAGAAACTTCACGTGATTATTCTTGGCAGTACCACGTTGTTTAACTTTTACTTTCTCTATCACTATTGTGACTTTTTGGGTCCGTAAAATTAAAAGTCTAGTTTGCAGAAATTCAAAATGCTCTTTATTTCAGTATAAATACACTTTGGTCAACCCTTACAGGCTCTAAAAATGATAAAAGTGACGTGTCATACACACAGTACTCTCCGGTTGCTTCATCCACATAAACAAACGAAAGAATTCACCCGCGGCACACTTCAAATAGCTGCAGGCAGGCCACACCGTGGCCCAGTGGTTAGACCGCTTGGCTCTTACCACGGTGGCCCGTGTTCGATCCCAGGTGACCGCCAGCGAGATTTGTGGCGGACAACACGTCGCTGGAGCGGGGTTTCTCTGGGATCTCCAGTTTTCCCCGCCATCGTTAAACCAATTGTCTATAATTCATCTCGTCTTCATACTGTCATCCGCTTAGTCCACCCTCACACCAGACATCGGGCTGATCACCCATCCTGGTTCTCTATCAGATCCAGAGTTCAGTTTTTCAACTATGGATAAGTTAAATAATAATAATAAGAATACTTAGTTACTAAATTTCCAACAATTCACACATTTATTTTCTTCTTCTTCCGAGCAGCCTAATGACCTTTTCCGACATCACAGGTGAGTTATGTGTCGGCCCAAAGTCTCCTCCCTGTTGGCCGATTGTCTTTGGAAACACTACCTGACATAACTCTTTGCAAGTGATTCATCTTATTATTCTTGTTAACTGGTTTTAAGTGTAGTTCATATCAATTTCCTATTTTTATCCCTGAATTTATTTCTTGTTTCAATTATTTGGTCACTAACAGTTCCCCTGAAACAAATATACTTTTTTTTCTCTTCTAACTTTCACAATGTCAAACTCTATCGCTGGTTTTTCGCTAAGGGAAGGAAGGGGTAAACCTTTGGATTGAGGTGAAAAACGAGTTGTGGCGCATGTGTTTATTGCACTCACGGAGAAGAATCTATCTCTGTCAGTGAGAAAAGTTGAACAGATCTATCTTACAGATGTAAGTTGCAGATTGCCCTAGAGAACGGAATACAACAACCTTACAGTGCCCCATGACAAAAATGTCTTTAACATTTGCACGAGTCGTTTTCTTAATGTTAAAGCTAAAAGTTTACTTTACGTGCAATTTGGCTCCACGGTAACACGTGAGTCTCGCAATCTGGTGGTTCTCGGTTTGATTCACAGTGACCATCCTTATAGCCTTAGGTTTCTTGTAGTTTTCCCTGGTTAGTAAGTGAATGCTGGGATGGCGTTTTATCTAACAGGACTTATTATTTATCTTTTATTCGGTTTCTTATCGTCTTTAAGAGAGCTTTCTGAATGTCGAGTTGTTCTTCTCTTCTTTAGATGCCTGCAACAGTAAGACTGGTGTTTGGGTTAGGAACTGTCAGGAACCTGTGCACTTCCTTGCCACCTGTAATATCCTGTACTTTTTCAACTTACGACGGGGGACCCAAAAGAAACCGGACTCCGAGGGCGCTGCCACTCGTAGACGTAGTACAGGGTTCTCACACTAGATGGTGCTAGCAGAGACCTTCATGAAACAGCTGTGCAGACGGCGTCAGTGTAGAGCTGAACGTGCTAGTGTGGTATTGTGTTTCTCTGACTGTTGGCGGGTTACCTTTGCGAAGTCGTTATGACAAGTTTAAAAGAACAAAGTGTGTGTGTGTGTGTGTGTGTGTGTGTGTGTGTGTGTGTGTGTGTGTGTGTGTGTGTGTGAAATTTTGTTTCATGCTTAAAAAAACTGCAACGGAAACACACCAAATGCTTCAGGAAGCTTTCCAGGAGGACGCTATGAGCAGCACACAGGTTTTCGAGTGGTTTGGGCGCTTTAAACATGGTGAGATGTGTGTTGAAGACCAAGCTCGTTCTGGATGCCCTTCAACATCGCTGAATGAGGAGAACATTGAAAAGGTCCGCCAAAAGATCAACGAGGATCGCCGCCAAACGATCGACCAAATGTCAGCAGAGACAGGAATCAGTTGGAGCTCGTGCCAGCGGATTTTGAGGGAGGATTTGCACATGAGACGCGTTGCTGCTAAATTTGTTCCGCGCCTTCTCACACAGGAGCACATAACCATCCGCATGAATGTGTGTCAGGACTTGAAAACAGAGATTGCACGTGATCCAAACTTCTTGAACAAAGTCATTACAGGGGATGGCAGTTGGTGTTACGGGTATGACCCAGAAACCAAGCAAGCGTCAAGCCATTGGAGGACTCCCAACTCTCCTAGACCAAAAAAGCAAGGCAAGTGAGGTCAAAGGTGAAGACGATGATCATTGTCTTTTTTGATGTTCGTGGAATTGTGCATCGGGAATTCGTACCCCCTGACCAGACTGTTAACCAGCACTTTTACTTGGATGTTTTAAGACGTCTGCGAGAGGATGTGAAGAGGAAACGCCCGGAACTTTGGCGATCAGGTGACTGGTTTCTGCATCACGACAACGCTCCAGCACACACGGCCTTACGATTGACCCACTATTTGGCATCTCAGAGGTGGACCGTCGTTCCCCACGCTCCGTATTCGCCGGACCTAGCCCCATGCGACTTTTTCCTATTTCCACGAATGAAAAAAAAAAACGCTAAAAGGGGAGCGTTAGGACGATGTGGAGGCGGTAGAAACAGCTTCACAAAGGGCACTGGACAATATCAAACTTGAAGAGTTCCAAACATGCTTCCAACAGTGGGAAAAGATACTTGACAAGTGCATCGTATGTAATGGAGAGTATTATGAAGGTAACTGAAGTAATTTTGTAAAAAGGGTCATGAATAAAGTTTTTATGACAACAATCCGGTTTCTTTTGTATCCCCCCTCGTATGTCTTTCTCCTAGAGTGTGGTAGCTGCAATAAGTGCTACAGTTCAATTAGATGAAGGTGGCAGCTGAGTAAAGATGCGCACTAAAACAATTAGTCTGATATTAGATCTGAAAGATGACTGAAGGAGATTTATATATGTGGAATAGTTGATACATGTACCATCAATAGCTTCACATGTATCAAATCGTCCTTAGTCTCTTTTCAGCATTGGTAACAGACGAATTCTTTTAGTGCGCATCTTTACTCAGCTGCAACCTCAAGTTAATTGTAGAGTACGTTGCAAATGTGAGCATCTGTTAACAAGTTTACCCTTGTGGGAAATTCTATATTAATCCGCTAAGGTTTTGAGTGCTTAATTTATACAATAGCTTTTAAAAAATCCCTTCAAATAATGTTAAAGTAACTAAACAGTAATATAAATACGTACAAATATATATTTTTTATTTCTACAATAACTACAGGTAAGTTTTACACTTGTCTTCCCTATATATTATCATGTTTACTAGATGTTACTCCTATGAGTACTTCTATTACAACAGCTTCATCATAGTGGTTTTAAAACACTAATGCCCGATTTCACCAACACATGTTAAGACTTAACACGAGTTTAACAATAGTTAAAACAAAATTTGCATTTCACGAACAAGTGTTAGCGTAACACTCGTTCTAAATATCGTGTTAAAACTAACAAGCCGAATTTCTAATGTTAAGTCGATAGCAATTGTAAATAGTCAAGATAGCGAGCATGAATTCAGCTGTTGATGTCGATTTGCTATATTTAAGATCGTCTAAATGGCATTCATAATAGAGTACGGCCTATGAGGAGAAATGATTTTGAGGAACTATCCGAAGAAAATTGTTTTACGGAGGTATAGACTGTCGAAACAGGTTGTTATGAAGGTTACTGCGGAAGTACAAGAGAGGTTAGAACATGCATCGAAAGGAATATGCCGATCTCGCCTTTGCTTCAAGTATTAATAACTTTGCTACTTTATTATTCACTAAATTATGTTGATAATACACTGTCCACCTCCCGTCTTGAAACGTTCAAGTCACTTGCCCTTCTTCGCTCCTTGTTTTAAATTTACGTAATACTGACAAGTTGTTTGGTGCTTGTAGTAGTGACACATGCATTTGAATGAAATTCGTTTCCAATATTTTCCCCGCGACATCTTTCTCTTTTACATTCACTACATCCGTCCTCTTATTTTCCACGATATCCTTACACTTCTTCACCATTTCAATTAACAATTCTTTCTCCGTCGATGAGAAATTGGTCTCACGGCTTTATTTATGATTTTGTTCATCCGCCATTTGTGCAGACGAAAATGAAAACAAAAGCGCACTGCAGTACGTTCAGAAAATAAAACGACTCTTCCATAGCCTTCAATAGCTTTAATATTTACGAGTTTCTTGGTGTTAACACAGGTTTGTTAACATTTTCAGAAAACAATCTGGTGAAATGCAAGAAAAGCGCCGTGACAGTTGTTACGTTAGATTTGTTAACGTCGATTTTAACATCTGTTGATGAAATCGGGCATAAGTCCAAGGGCTTGGTTCTTTTCAGTCTTCGTACTGTGTTGCAGTTAGCTGGCATACGTAGTACCTCTGTGTTTTCATTGTTCACGTAAGCGTCTTTTGCGCTTAACTGCAGAAGCTTTAATTTATTTATTAAAAATTCTATTTTCAAGTTCCTGTAGATAATGTGACTTTTTGGGTTCGTAGAATTAAAAGTCCAACTTGCAGAAATTCTAACTGTTCTTTATTTCCGTAGAAATACACTCTGTTAAATCCTTACGTAACAGCACTACGTCATACACACAATCCCAATCTACCAAGGTCGATGTCCACAACAAACAGCGTTCTGATTGCATCAGCTCTCGTTACAACACTTTACAACTGTTTACTCCTGTTTACGACTGACTCTTGCTGAGTCGTAGCTTCCTTAAATACCTCAATGATAATTCTAGATATTTCTGGAACAAACAAGTAATCGAATGTTCTATAAAACAGTCAAGACGTCACCAGAATGTTCCAATTACCTCACTTATCTGTGTCTTTTATCTCGCGTCATCTTTGTCTGTTTTTGCAGGCTCTTTATTTCCTCACTGTCAGCCTATTAGTTCCTTTGTGTGCACAAGCCGGCTATCGCGATCGGGTTCGCCAAACTGCTGCCTTCTCAAGGCTGGTCGTCCCGAACAGCACCACCGTAGCCAGACGATCCAGGTATACCATCAAAATTCCCGTAGGGGAGGGGATCCATCCCCTTCAGCTGCCGAGGTGCGGGCGCTGCGGACCCTTAGCTCTCGTGGTACCTCTGACGATAATAGAGTATCCTCCGGCCGAACTGCCGAGCCCTTCCCGTCTGGGAGTTTTTCAGATTGGGTTGGACTCGAGGGGGCAGTGTGTTCCCGACACCAACGGGGAATTGGGTACCTCCGGCCAAGCTACGGCCGCTCGGAGGGGGCAGAGGGTTGCCTAATAAGTCCCGGGTACTAGGCTGCAGAGCTAGTAGAAGGTGTGCTAGATCACCAGGCGGACCCACCGGGGCTTTCGGTAGTCTTCCCTGCGGGGTTGACCTGCGTAAGTGGCGTATCCACTTCCATGCCGTCTTGACGTTGTGCTCAGCGAGGGGGGTGGGCTTTTTAGACTCCAGGTATTGCCCTATGGAAAGAGCCCCGGAGTATCCATCGCTCCCGGGTAGAAGGAGGCCCGGTTTCTTGGTCCTACGTGTCCAGGACTAATGGGAGTAGAACCTCTGCGCTTAACTATTTGTACCACCAGCATCTTCCCTCGGGACACCTTCTGGATGCGGCAGACCACGTCGTTAATCCCCATCACCATCCGGTACGGTCCTTGCCATGGCTGTTAAAGTTTCGGGCATCGTCCCTGGGTCCGGGTAGGGCGGTACAACGAGACCAGGTCACCTTGCTGGAACCCTTGGCTTGCCTGTCGTACTGGGTCTTTAAGCGGTAGCTCGCCTTCTGGATGTTATGCCGAGCCATCTCATGCATGTCGTGGAGATAGTCCACCAGGTGCTCAAATACTCGGTTGCTGGCTGTTTTGCGTTCGGGGGCTCCCAAAAGCCAGGTCACAAGGGAGGCGTACATACCAAGGTGCTTTTACTATAGCCCTTAGTACATTATTTTGAAGTCTCGGAATGGTTTCGATATTCGGTTTCTTTGTGCAACCCCATAAGGCTATGCCGTACATCCATACAGGTTTCAACACTTGTTTGTAAATCAACAATTTGTTATGTTGACTTAATTCTCAGTAATATCCCAGTAACCAAAACAGTTTTTTAAATCATAGATCCAAGGTCACTTCTTTTCCTTTTTACATGCGATTTCCAGCTAAGCGTTTCATCTAGTACTAGATCTAAATATTTTACCTCTTTTTCGTAGGAAACAGTTCGTCCATTTAATTCAATGTGTACCTTTTATGTTTTCCTGATTGTGAAATTTGTACAAATATATGAAAGGCATTATTGACATGTTCTGTAAGCCCCTTCAATCCTGCACTTCAAGATGCGGATGTACATGGTAGTGCTCATTCTCTACCGCTTCTGAATAACAACCCTGTTACTGAAAATATGGGTTAAATGTCATAGGAAATTACAATACGAGATAGAAATATTGACAATGGCCTACAAACAGAACAAAATATTACTAGAGTGTATGCGATACTATTTTTTATTTAAACACTATTGCAAATAAGCAGTGGTTAATGTTTGTACGGCTCAGAATAATAACGGCATATCCCAACCGACATGGAGTTTTGAGATGGAAGCATGAACATGCCCAGCTGCCATCTACCTTTTATGTGATGAAGTATCAAACGAATTGGGATATACGAAAGCTTTCATTTTGCACCTTTAAAAGTTTCCCGTAGTAAAAACGTACACATTCTCAGTGCCAAAATAACACATCTCAACTATTAATGCTTTATTTATGGAGCAGTTTCGCGATGGTGATGACGGTCCCACGTAGCTGCAGCATTTGTAGCCGTATTCTGTTGGTGATGTTGTGATGATGCAGATGTTATGATGCACCACGTCGTGACGTTATTTGTAGCTCCGGTTTGTATGAGATCTTCTCTTGATGTGGTATCGGATACTTAGATTATGGTACTCAATGTTAGTGAAATAAAAATAAATTGTTGAAAGTTTTTCTTTAATTTAAACTTGAAACTCAATTTAAATACAATTTGTATTTTCTATCTATATATTCACACTGTTTACAATAATGCCTTTCCTACGTTGATGAATAATACGAACGCAGTTCAGATTCTCTCATGACACAAAAGACAGACATCTAAATTACACTATATCCAAGCTTCTGCTCTTGTTGATAAATAATAATAACTGTTTTAACTCTCAGGTTTGCAGCCTGCTTTTTGCATTAATATGCAATGGTTAGCAGACGCATCTGCTCGCTTTTCGATCACGACAAAAGACGCTCACTTCTTTTCTTTTATTGATTTTTATCTTATTATATGGTAACTATATATTCTAGTCTACATAACTTTTCCCTGTGGCCAGTATATTAATTTTGATTTACATAATTTTTGATTTTCCAAATATAAGGTCATTAAAACAAATTTCTTTTATAATTTTATCTGTTTATTTAATTTATCGTATTTACCACGCATTTAGAACTTTACCTGTCTGTCACCTACTCTATACAGTCACGGCCACCTATAACTAATACCAATTCAAAACAAAACTGTCATCATTTTAAGTGATTATTTTATATGTATCATAACTAATAAATTTAACAGCGCTCTGGCACTTTCCATAATAACATCTTTATCATTTATGACCACTTCATTTAGGATTCATGGCGTTGTAGTGAACGGTAGTGGAAATGGTGCCATCTACAGATGCTATTCCTAAATCTAAGAAAGAGACGAGTGATTAAGTGAACTAAATGGGTAACAAACAGAAGAAAGTTGATGATGAAAAACATGAAGACTTGGAAATAGAACTGGATTAGGTATTTCAAGATGTTAAATGAAACAAAAACTATGTTACACCACTCTTCTTATGTTTTGTATATTTTTGTTCTAATAAAGAAAACAAATTCAAGGAAATTATTAATCACAGAGGTTAAAACTGTGCATATAGACTTGAAATCCCTTAATTTAAATACCCAGAAAATATCAAGTCTTAAAACAAACAAATAGCATTTATTTAAAAATGAACTTTGGTTGGGATATACTGTTATTATTCTAATCGCCTCACTTCTTTTCAGGGGATAGTTTCAAATTTTCCAAGACTTATTTTCACTTCCATGTTGAGAAATAAATCTTTCATTTTTATGAACGGTTTCTGAATATGTTAACTTATGTGTGATTTTTTTAAAGGATGAATTCTTTTCTAAAAATTGCTGGTTTAGTTTGTGATTACATCACTCAAACACAAGTTTTCGGCGTATTAGCCACCTGCAAAGCAGCTATTTAAAAGACAGTCTACGCAAAAGCTCTAGTAAGAATAAATACAGATATTATGTACAGTTTTTCTAAGAACTAAATATAAACATATAACTAAGAACTTGTAAACATAAATACTGATTTTTCACAGAATTCCGATTCCAGCAGGAGTTTCTTCTCTATGGCATACTTTAAATCACAAGTCAGTCAGCTTTCACTTCAACAACTCTTGCTCAATATTAGAAGCGATAACCCCAGACTCCTATTTTAACGAGCATAGCTTTTAACGATCATTTCATGACGTCATAAGACAGCTGGGTTAGGGGGGGGGAGGATGTGTACCATTTCCTTATTCCCTGGCTCCTACTTAAAATTAATTACACCTTCAAACCAATATACATACACATCTTTATAGTCACACACGTGGCAGTAAATCATGACGCTGTGAAAGTATGCGATTTGTGGACTTTTGAGGCCTTCCATTATTCGAATTCTGTTGCACTCGCCTTACCTGCTTGGGACCAGTTGGAAGACAAACTTCAGTAAATTCATGGAGAAAGATGTGGCCTGGTGTGTGACTTGCCAGAATACAAGATTGAAGAAGAAAAAGTAATAAATATTCAAAGCAGAAGCATTATTAACAGTGAAGTATTCTTCATATTTAAGTTTGATTTATGAGTCACTATGTTTACACTCGAACTTCACTTACTTGTTGTATAATTGAGACGTTTTCAAGATCATTCGATCTCATCCTCAGCTGTTTGGTGACTAAATGAACCTTCCTCTTGGCAAACACCACGCCGCCGTTCAGACGCATCTATCCACGACCCCTTGGTTCTCCAGCTTCAGGATTGCACGTCGACATCTCACCTCCATCATTAGAATGCGACTTGGACATGGATGTTACCCTGCGCATCTACACCGACTACGTCTCATCGATTCCCCTGTATGTCCTGATGACCCAGGCGAAACCGCTGACCTCAATCATCTCCTGTTCAGTTGCTCTCGCTACCGAGCCCACCGTTCTTCCTTCCTCCGCCGCCTACTTCAGCAGTCTGTTCCTTTTCCCGCTAGCGTCAACACCATATTACAGTTATGCAACAAACCTGTATACCAAGCTCTTCTACAATTTCTTAAAGAAAGTGATCTACAGATCTAGTCTCCTCCCATCCTCTTAAACTTCCTTACATTATTTTTCTTATTTTTCCCTACGATGGCCATATGGGATTTTACCGAAGGCCAAAAAAAAAAAAAAAAAAAAAAAAAAAAAAAAAAAAAAAAAAAAACCTTCCTCTTCTTCCACTACTACGGAGCTCCGATCACTCTGCCATCTGGTGTTAGGGGCACTAAGTTTTAATACTTCATTTAATACCGGGATTTCAAAATTTATAACTTTATCACGGTTTTTATTTATGAATATTTTTTCCCAAATATCCAATTCTATGGGTGTACTTAAAGATTTTAACAGTTTAATGTTGTGGCCAATGTTGTGGTTTTCTGTCCAAAAATGGTGTGAAACTGCAGATTTTTCTGTTTGTTTCAACTTAATGTTCCTCTGGTGTTCTTTTTGCCTGGTTTACAAGTTTCTCTTAGATTTTCTTGTTAACCAGGTAAAAAGAACACCAGAGGAACATTAAGTTGAAACAAACAGAAAAATCTGCAGTTTCACACCATTTTTGGACAGAAAACCACAACATTGGCCACAACATTAAACTGTTAAAATCTTTAAGTACACCCATAGAATTGGATATTTGGGAAAAAATATTCATAAACAAAAACCGTGATAAAGTTATAAATTTTGAAATCCCGGCATTAAATGAAGTACTCTATCTATCACAAATCTTAGCGTATATACGGCTAGTGTGAAGAAATTATTAATTTCCATCAGTTAACTAAAATAATAAGAGTTAAATGATGAAGCCTGGGACTCAAGTACTTACGATAGTAAGTCGCCACAAACAGTGTATCTCGATGCGAGAACCCCTGGTGGTCTACTGGGGAAATTTACGAGTCAGATGGAGAATTTAATGTCATGACGGCAAGTTGGCTATGGTAGTTCAATGGGTAAGAGTGACTGGACGGAAACCAGGAGATCCGTGGTTCAAATCCCGGCCATGACATTGGATTTTCATGTTGACTCTGTTTTACTGTTGTTTAAGTCATAACACTTTTCTGTGGTAAAATTGCTGTGGCAAATATGATTTACAAAAACAGTCACTAAATGTGTAACAATAAAGCACTTAATGTAGTTGAAATGTATTTGTTTGAAGCAAGTAGGATAAATAATGATGTACTTTATGTGTGTGAATTTTGTTTTGACAAATGACGCAAGATTGTAGTGCGCAGTGGGCGATCAAAGAGAAGGATAGCTGCAATTTTGTGTTTGCAACAGAATGTGATGGCTAATCCTGAGAAATTATGGGATGCTTTCAGCATATTTGTCAAGATGCGCCATCTGTTTGTTATTTGGGAATATAAAGGACTCCCGAGGGATGCTTCCTCCTGCCTTGTAGGCAAGACCATCTCTTTTCCTTCCCTCACATCGTCTACATGTTTTATAAAAGCAAAAGTCTTGCCGTCTTGGTAATAATTTATGATTTCACTCTGACGCTCGCCTGGCATTAGAATGCAGGATTTCCAACAATAACTTCTCTTCAAATAGGTAAGACTGGTCTCCGGGCTCATCTCTTGAACCAGCTGCACTTTCTGGAGATGAAAGGCTTCACCTGGCTTAGAGTACTTTAATGCTTTCTGTGGTTATACTACGTGAAGTTGGAGCTTACAGATTAGTCATCTTCCGTCACGAGGTCCAGGCTGAAAGGGAAGTGTAAGACATGAAATGTCCCTTAATGGCTATGAGTGTGTCACTCATCAGTTAATTTTTTAAGAATTTTTATTGCACTCAATTAATCCCAACATAGTTTTGATTTTAGGTCCTAGAAGCTTAAGTTTCAGGCACCTAAATTAGGCGTTTATTACCTTGTTTAGGGTGCAAATTAAGTTCTAAAATTACGTTAAAATACAGTGTCAAAATTACAAATGAATCACATTTTATTTTGTAATACCATCGAAGACCAATTCACACTTTTTCAGTATTCTGATTCACTTGGATCAATTTAATTAGGCGCACAATGTACCACAATGACCTTTTCTATAATTACCATTAGGAAAAACCAAAAGAAAGATAATGATAATTGAAAGAATTTTAAAGTTTTAGTATAACTGTTTGATAAAATATGTTGATGAAATCCTGAAGGTATGTATAAATCAACAAAGAAAATGGGAAGTAGAAAAAGTTGGTGGTCTGAGGTGGAAAACACTGTGGAAGAAATAGAAGTGCCGGATTTATTGAGACTATAAAATAGTAATGTAGAAGATTTTGGAAAATAGTCAGAACGGGAGTGGGGGATGTAGAAAGACAAGAATCATCGGGAGGGTTAGAAAACAGAAAATCATAAAAATTTCATACGTTAATAAAGAGAGAACGGAGAAGGACGAAAGCGAAGGGAAGGCTTGGAATAGGACAGGAATAAAGTTATTAAGGTGACTAAGAAATAGCAAGTTAGAAATGTGCGAATTATGTAGAGAAACAGAAAGTACAGTTCCTATATTGATAGAGTGTAAAGAGTTAGCAGCATGGAGGCAGGAAGTATGGGGGAAGAAATGGGAAAAGTTGCAAATCGAGATAATGGCCATGAAAGTGTTTACGGGGAAAAGTGAAATTATATGCAGAAATATAGGGAATCTGTTTTGGAAAGCTAAAGAGAAATGGATAAGAAAATAAAGAGTGGAAAAGAAAACAAATTCTGGGATAAGCTGAAATATAGCAAACTAGGGTAAATGATAGAAGGGTGACTATGTTACTCAGCAATGCTAGAAGGCCTGAGTGCCAAGCAGGCTGAGATAACAGGATTAATAATAAAACGACACCAAAATGTATGCAACTACATTAAGAAAAATGTATGTAATGTAGATAAAATATTGTAAATAGTAGGTTGTGTAAATAAATTCAATTCATATTTTCTATAGCAAACTGTCGTTTGTCACTTAAAATCAGCTTATAGGTCAAGAAAAAACGTTCCACGTCCACTGACTTAATAGCAGCAAACCTGAGCCTTGCTGCATGTTGTACAAAAAGTGGATGCTCTAGGTCACTACGCTTTCCACTGAGTACATCTGCCACTGCATGGAGAACTGTTAGACCCAAGTTCCTTTTAAGAACTTTGTTTATTTTTGTCCTGACTTTCTCTCCAACTTCTCCTGGTGCATTCTTAATGTTGTCCTTGACATCTTGAAATACAGCAACGTTTTCATATAAGGGCGGGGGGATTCTCTCAATTTTGAAATAACCTCAACAAACAATTGGAAGTGGTCCCTGATATATGGCAAGTGATGTGGAATAGAGGAATCTTCAAACAGCTTTCTTGCTGTTGCAATGCAGGTTGATGGATCATCCTGCACGTTGATGGATTATCCTCCAACTGCATTACATCAATTTTTATCTCTTGAAGCTGAAGATTGTAGTATTCAGCAGCTTCCAACCATGTACCCCAACGAGTTAGCCCAGGTTTGAGGGGTAAAGGAACATCAAGTAGCTGTTCCCAGAGTTGGTACATCTAGAAATATGTGTAAATCAGTTTATTATCACTGGAAATTGCAGTCTGACTTCCTCTGCTACGGCTGATACCACGTGCAAGACAGCTCATCTGTACTAGGGAAGGATAAAACGCTTTCAGGAGCTGCAAAACTGCTACCATACATGCTGCCACATAGTGTATGCAAGAAGTACCCGGTCTTCGTCTGTTATATTTCGATAAAACACCTTCGGACCATTGTTCACGAAGTTTGCTATAGTTTGCTATATAGATATGCTTTCGAGGATGAATTTGGATCTAATTTTCCTACTATCATGTATGTATAACGAGGTCCATTCCAAATTCCGAAGACTCCGGCCTCTATCTACCCTGAGGTGATGCAAAACTATGGGGCTCTTTCCCTGGGGCAATACCATGAGTCTAAAAAGCTCCCCTCCTCATCGACAACAACGTCAACACTGGTGGAAGTGGATACGCCACTTACGCACGTCAACCCCAGAGGGAGCACTACCAAATAACCTCTGTGGGGCCGCCTGGTGATGTGGCACACCTTCTACTAGCTCTGCAGGTTAGTACTTGGGCGACCGAAGCCTGGCCGGAGGTACCGGATCTCCCACGGGTATCAGGAACACGCTGCCCCCTCGAGTCCAACCCAATCCGAACTACTCCCATTCGGGATGGGCTCGAATGTTCAGCCCGAAGTTCCTCTAGTAACGTCAGAGGTACCATGAGAGCTAGGGGTCCGCAGCTCTCGCACACAGCAGCTGAAGGGGACGGATCCCCTCCCCTACTCCTACCATGAAGTTTGCTATGTATCGACCAAACACATCAGTGGTATCGTCGACTGGAATCCAAACATACAAATCCCCTCTGTCCTCTCCTATCTTCCTTATTGCAGCGTAATAAGATTGTTGCAAGTAATTCTATCTTATTGTTGATTCGGATGGAATTGATCTTTTGCAGTACTTCTCCAAGAACCTCCTAAATACTTCATTTTTAATTTTTCTGAACGGAACAATAGGCACTATCATTGCATGATACAGTTCCACAAGGAAGTTATTTTTCTTGCTTTTCTACTCCAAAGATTGAGTTAAAAGCAACTGCTTGGACTTAGATTTGTGTTCCTTATTGGCAATGTGGTTTGCTCCCTTCCATGCTGAGAGACATTTGTTACTGAAAACCTAAAACGAAAAATAAAAATTCTACTCTGATATTTTACTTCTGCTGCAATATAATATTTTTTACTAAAACCGACAAACTCAGACAATGTTTATTGTCTCCATGAAATGCAATAAACAAACAAGCAAGTTGTAATTTATGAGTATCCTTAGCTTCCGGCGAAGGCCGCGTCATCTTGGTCATACTTGTCGACATTGCCGACTTGCCGGTTTCACTGTTGTGTAAGTGAACAGAACTCACTTACAAAGTCACCAGACTTTTCCTAAACATATCGTTTGAGCCGTTTACCAGGGGAAAAAAAAGTCCGAAAGACCTCCATGTAACACATCCTAAAGTGTGTATGAATTTTCTCGAAAATATTAGTGTAGGAGAGAGTCGTGCAGTATCGGCCTGTGATTTCCCTTTTCGCCTCCATGTGACAGAAGTTTCCAGTAAGCAGTAACAAGCTTGTACATCCAAGTGCGCTATAGTCGGATATCTTCCTCTCTTCAGTTGTTTGTCTGCTCTGAGTGTTTGATGGTGGTTAGTGTAGCTCTTAGCGCTCGGAAGATATTCTGAGGCCTATAGCAGCGATGTATTTACGATCTCTGTAAACCAATGAACTGAGCAGAAATAGTGACAATAAGTTCCCATGCTTTTGTATTCTACCATTGTTGTATATGTGGCAGTACAATGTATCACTTACTATATAAGACAGTGGCCGATACTGCAAGACACTTTCTACAAGCTTTATAATTCTAGCTTTTTTACTTTCGGTGTAATAAAGTACTATAGGTAAAAAATAAAAATCATTACTTTATACTATCTATAGGAAATGTCTTGAGGTAAGGGAATAATATAGTAAGATTTCGATTAACCACCACAGTTACAGAATAAAATTAAAAAATTTAACCCGGCCGATACTGCACGACCTTCCTCTAGTATTCTCACAGACATTATATATTTTTCTAAAAATGCTTAATTTCAGGTGGGTCAAATATGTATCCCCAGTGTAATAGTCACATCAAACTTTTGGCTGGACCTTAAAATGCCGCTTTTGTTACTTTAACAGAAACAATTCAGAAAAGGTACTCGGACGTCCTGCATCTGGTTACTTGCGAAACATGACGTCTTGACTGGGTTAATAGGGGTTAAAATGAAAAAATAGGTTGAATTAAGTGATACTTCCTAAAACACCTTGCATATTCGAAGTACAGCATTTTGCAAGTGTCAAGGACTTGTTTTAGTACGGGCTATGATCCCTTCTGTGTGAGCATATTCCGATTTCTCCTGCGATGTTCATTCAGGTATATATAATACGATATAACACCGATTTTGAGGTTAATGACTGTTAGTTATGAGAGCTTGTCTGATCAAAGGAGAGCACGTGGAAAGTGCACAGAAGTTAAGGTAACTATGCATCAATACCTGTAATTAAGTCAGGGAGTGGATGAGGAGTATAGATTGGTTCAGACTAACCTGTCAAGGACCGAGCATGGCCGCCTACCTTTGTTGCAAGAGATTGTGGGACAGAATACTGCCTCGTTTGTCAGATTGTCTTAATCCATCACATGTTTTGTATTTCTCGCGTATGGTCCAGTTTATATTCTGGTAGTTTTCCGGATCGCCACCAGGATTCAGTCGAGCTGTTCCTGTCTATAGCTTTGTCGTGGATTAGGGGCAGCGTCACTGTCGCTTCCTGGATTCTGATTCCGCTCTGTCTAAAAAAAATCACGCATTGATACCTTTACTGCGGGTTGCTGCCTTTCTAGCCTGCCTTATCATTCACACTTCTTTTGTTTCTGCTGTATATTTTGTGTGACAGCTCTTTATATGGCTTCATGCTCGCCTAGGTAGCGTAACTGGTAGCGTGTCTGCTTCACGTTCAAGAGGTCCCGAGTTCGAATCTGGTCAGATTGAGTTATGTGGATAAGATTTATTTTTCTGGGCGTTTCCCTTATTCTGATATATAAATGTCAGGTAATTCTAAGCTCTGTGGACCCTGGGCTCATTTGAGCATCATTTCACCCATTTCATTCATCCTCCTATGTGAGTTAACGCTGGAGGACCTACATTAAAAAAAGTGCAGGCTTAGAAAGTTTAGCAGGAACCTTTAATGTAATTAATATATAACTCTTTAAATTGTAAATATCTAGCACTGAGCCATTTATGTATCATTGTAGTTTTTCCTGATTCCGAAATTGGAATCAGTCCTGAAGCTGGACAAAAACTAGAAGCTTAAGATCTAAAATGTTAATCAAGATTCTTCAAGACTGTAATCTGAAAATCCACTCACTTGTATTCAATTGTTTAACATGCATTGGAGATGTTGTGGAACTAATTTTATTGGTTATTCTTCTGATGCTTAAGTTTTGACCCAAAGGTTGGGTATATGGAGTCGAGCAGTTTTGGTACCGGATCTTAGTTTCTACCCAGAACTCTGCGCTATGGGCCCCGAACTTGAATGGGCATACTTTTAAAACAACATTTATTTTTCCTCCCTGCTGGTGTTAGGAGTCGCTCGGGTTCTCTCATTGCGAGAGAACTGAAGCATTTGACCTGAGATACGAGGGTTCAGGGTTCGGCCCAATGCCTGGGATGATGAAGAGATGATGCTATTGTTGTTGAATTTACGTCGTCCAACGTTAAGTCATATCGGACGATGATTGAAATGGGTGAAATGATGCTCATATGAGTGCGGGGTCCATGGAGCTTAGAGTTACCCGACATTTGTCTATGAGGATAAGGAAAACCCCCGGAAAAACCTTATTCAGGTAACCCACCCTGACCGAGATCCAAACTCGGGACCTCTTGAACGTGAGGCAGACACGCTACCATCTACGCTACCGAGGTGGTCGAACAGATGAATGATGGAGCAATCAGTGGCACGATGTTGGGGGAAACCGGAGGACTCAGAGGATCTGCGCCACGTTGTTCACCACAAATCCCACTTTGTGGTCGCCTGGTATCGAACCCGCGCCGCCTAGGTGAGAGCCAAACGGTCTAACCCCTCAGCCATGATGCGGTCAAAATAACATTTAGAAAAATAAATAATAGAAAAATAAAATAAATGAAGCTCAACTTGGAAAATAAAGAAATTTGGAAGCAAAACATGCTGTACTTTGGTTTACAGTACACTGGGAACGCTTGATCATATCGATAGTAATATGTTAAGGTCGTCATTTGTTTTTAAATGACAAGTGATACTATAAGCTACTTTCAAACCACTCTTCACATTGTTGTACCCGTACTAGCTAATATGTTTTCTATACACAGAGCACCAATATTTCAGGGCAATTTCTTAATTAGTAGAGTTAATATTGTCGTGAACTCATTATCTACGATAACGCGGCTTGTGCACACAAAAAACCAGCAATTAAATATACTGAGGAGATAAAAGGCTGGCCGGCACAGATAAAGTTACGCTTCTGGAGGGTTCGGGTTTCGTCTGGTGATACAACATTCGATTTCTTGATTGTTATCAATGAAGTATTTAAGGAAGAGAGGACTCGCCAAGAGGCAGTCGTAAGCAGGAGTTGTAACAAGAGCGTAGTAAACAGTTGTAAATGGTTGATGTTGTAAACAGGTGTAATCAGAACGCTGTTTGTCGTGGTCATCGACCTTGGTAGATCGTGATTGTGTATGTGACGTATGAAGCATGTTTTTTAAGTCAGTACCGTTTTGGAATTAATGAAGGACGTGCGTAGATATCGCTATAATTTTATTTTTACATGAAAGCCTGTACCTTAATCTACTTTTCTACATAATTTCCGTGAATATTCAGGCACTTGCCTTAACGTGGCACCAGTTTTGGAATACCCTCATAAAATTCTGCCGCCTCCCGTGTTAACCACCTTATCACAACTGTTTTGACTTCGTTATCGTCTTGAAGACGCTGACCGCCCAGATGTTTCTTCAAGTGCAGGAACAAATGGTAGTCACTGGGCGCCAGATCAGGGCTATATGGAGGATGATCTAGAGTTTCCCATTGAAAATATTTGATGAGATCTTTGGTCCGATTAGCCACATGTGGACGGGCATTGTCATGTAGCAAAACGATACCTTTACTCAACTTGCCAGTATTTTGTTCTAGATTGCACGGCGCAGATTTTTCAATGTCTCACAATAAGACTCTGCATTGATTGTCTCATTACGAGGCAGAAACTCCACTAGCAATACTCCTTTTCTGTCCCAAAAAACTGTGCACTTGAATTCCCGGGCAGAAATTGTTTGCTTAGACTTCACTTTTGTGGGTGGTGATGAATGTCGCCATTCCATGGATTGTTGTTTCGATTCTCGGTGTGATGTATGCCACCAATGTTTCGTCACCAGCAACAGTTTGGTCTAAAAAATCTTCACCTTCATTGTAGTACCGCTCAAGGAAAGTCAATGCACTGCCTAAACTTTGGGTTTTGTGCAAATCCGTCAACATTTTCGGAACCCAACTTGAACACAATTTACGGTACTTCCAAGTCCTCGGTCACAATGCGATACAAAACACTACGAGAATATTGAGGAAAATAGTTGCACAATGATGAAATTTTAAAGTGTCCGTTTTCTCTCACCTTTTCGTTCACTTTCTGCACCAAATCTTCAGTAACGACCGAAGGACGCCCACTCCGTTCTTCATCATGCACATTTGTGCCACCATCTTCAAATGCTCTCACCCACTTCCTTACCATTCCATCACTCCTAATGTTTTGTCCGTAAACTTCACAGATCTCACGATGAATATCGATTGGTTTTACGCCTTTAGCACTAAGAAATCGTATAACAGCCCGTACTTCACAATCGGCGGAACTCACGGTTGTCGGAGGCATCTTAAACACTCAGTAAGCAACGTATACAATGAAGAATCAGGCTGTAATGGCGTCAGTGCGTAGACAAGAGAAGTAGGTAACCAGCGCGTATGCGCGGAATGCCGACCGTAGCGCTGAGGTGGCGGAATCGCAAAACGGTACTGACTTAAAAAACATGCCCTTTTTAATTTACGTCCGCCCCAACATTAAGTTATATCAGCCGGTGAATGAATTGGGTGAAAGATGCTGTAATTCTGCTACTGTGGGAATTGAACAGAGTGTATTTATACGGAAATAAAGAATATTTTGGATTTCTGCAAGTTGCAATTTTAATTTTACGAACCCACAAAGTCACAATATTTATACCTCTATATTTTTCTCTTTTATAGACTTTGTTAAGGGTTTTAATACGGAATAGATAATTTTGGGTTGAATACCCACAGATTGCAACTGACGGTTTCCCTGGAAGTACAAAAGTTCACTGAATCTGTTGGAAAGAGAACACACGTATGACAGAATTTCTTCGTGTTAAATTTTCCTTTGTGACAGTTTTCAATTGGAATTATGAAGCACCTGGTAGAGACTCCAACTGTTTTTTCCCATCACACTGTTAAGAGTATAAATGCCAGTAGTGGCGTAGTGTGCAATTCCCAGAAAACCGAACGGAACAATTCACTTCCGTATTGGGTTATCGGTTTATAAAGTGTGTGAGTGACGTGTGTATCTCTTCCGTACAATCCCCGAAGTAATATATTGATTATTATTCATGCAGTACAGGTTTATATTTATCAGTCATGCCTTGGTGTGATAGCTAAAGTATTGGATATTGCGTTCGCCTGTACAAGCACGAAGTAGAGGAAAATTTAAGGAGCAGTTCCTATTAGGTCCACCCAGCAGATTTACCAGGATCCGGACTAAGCGATCCTGGAGGCCAATAAAATGAATCCCTTTGCGGCCAGCATGCAACCTGGGCCACTCTGTGTGTGCAATAATTCACTCTAGAGTTATCTCCACCGCGGCGGGGTCCACAAACACTCTGAGAGAAAGGGAGGTAGTAACATAGTGTACGTGTCGCTTTCACCAGCCAGTTTTTACCATGCAAACATGAAGTTACTAACAGGGTTGCCAGCTCGTACCATTTATGCAAGCATGGGATAATTTCAACTTTGGTACGATATCGACGAAACATGTAATGATACCGATGTCTTGTCTGTCACAACAATTAAGTGAAAGTTCCTCTTTATTAAACACGCAACTAAAGCGCAATATATATGTCTCAAAACGACATCGAACGATTATAGCCGTTTAGTCCGCATTTTGGTGTCGCAGCTTCGAAATTCTGCTAGCTATAATTTTATGCAGCATTGAATATTACATGATTTTGTGATTAGGCAGTATAGGAACCACTGGTGTACGAACCTCAAAAGTTGTTATTGGGTCTCACCGGCCACGAAAACAAAAGCATTACTCCTTGCTCTTTATCAGTGACCCTAGCCTACTTTCAGGTAATGGGACAAAGGGCAGTTATTTGTGGAAAAGTCGACTAATAACTCGGACAGCTGAAGGTTGCTCTTCAGTGTAAAACTACACATTCCGTCCTAACAGAGAGGATTTTGCGCGTACTTAGATAGCAAATCCAAGCAATATGGAGCGCTATACGAACGTCGAAATGACGGATATGGTTTTGATGGATGGAACAGCTGAAGGGAGCGAACGCACGATTAATTTAGTGTCATTAAAATATGAATTGTAAAAGTAGTTACATCAATGATAATATTTATTTGTTTAAATTCACAGCATTTTGTTATGATCTTAATGGAAATTAATTGTTCTTTCACACTGCCCATGTGTAGGCTAAAGTATGGAAAGATAGAGTCAGACCGAAAAATTCAATGCCATAGCCGGGTTGTACCATGGATCTTCTGGTTGCCGTCCAACCGCTCTAACCCTTGAGCTACTATGGCCAACGTGCCGACACGACACGACATTAAATTCTCCAACTGACTCGTTATCCAACTGATTCTCCAACTCGACAATTAATTTCCATTAATTGATTTAATAGTGGTTAACTATAAAGCCCGGACCTTAAAGTACTTACAGCACAGTAAGTCGCCATTAAGGTAGTTGTCTCATATGTTTATGAGAACTCCTAGTGGTTAACCGGGAAAAGCACGAGTCATTTGGAGAATTTAATGTCATATCGGCACGTTGGCCACAGTAGCTCAAGGGTTAGAGCGGCTGGACGGCAAGCAGAAGATCCCTGGTTCATATCCCGGCTATGGCATTGAATTTTTCAGTCTGACTATCTCTCCATGACTAATGGTGCGATACTTTCAACCACTTACTGTAAATATCAACAGCTTCCTTTTCAGTTATATGTGCTTTATTTAGTATTATCAAATACGTGAAATAAAATGCTCTTCTTATTGCATATGCCATTTAGTTTTGGTTAATTTGTCTACAATTCTTTGTTGTTGTTGTTTTCTGTTCTGCTCATCATGTAATTCTTCCATCCTCAATCTCACTAACATTAAATTCGCTCTAAATGGTTTAAGTTGCATATGTCCACCAACTTATTTGCCATCATGGACTGCTGTAACGAAATTTTGGAATACGTTAAACACTCATGAGCAATAGCTTCTTTATTGCGGTTTCGTAAGTCAAAGAAATTCTTAATATTAGCAAGCTGCTGTGGAGTGTGTCAGTATGTTAAAAACCTGCTAAGCATGTGACACGGCGTGTGACCTGCGTGAGACACGCGTCGTTGTTCCTGTCATTGCCTCATTCACACTCATTCTGGATCATGTTTTTATGTGGCTATATATATATATATATATATATATTAAATTTTGCCCTTAGAGGATTTTCAAGTTCGTATCTAAAAGTCCATTGAGTAGTATATCCTGTAGCTTTTTGTTTACACTTCTAATAATGTGATAGTAATGCTATTTAATTTAATTTTATGTAAGTACGCATGAATCTACTCAATATTTATATATCATCACCATCAGCGTTGGCATGACAGCCTTGTGTGGGCCCTTGCCTTCTGTAAAAACTTTCGACATTCTTCTTTTTTTTTTTCTTTCAAGTTTACATCCTTTAACCTTTTAAGTTATATCGGACAATGAATGAAATGGGTGAAATGATGCTCTAATAGGCCCTGGATCTATGAAACTTAGAGTTTTCCCGACATTCGTCTTTCAGGATAAGGGAAAACCCCAGAAAATCCTTATCCAGGTAACTAACCCTGACCGAGATTCGAACTCGGGGCGTCTTGAACTTGAGACATACATTCTTCCATCTACGCTACCGAGGCGGGCTTCGCCATTCTTCCCTCCCAAAGCCGTATTTCTCCAATTTCTTATTCCCAGGATTTTTATATCCCTTTTCACATCCTCCTCCCATCTCAGCTTCGGTGTGCCTCCTTTCCTTGTGCCGTCTGAGGTTGTATTACATTATTTCTTGACTCTCCCAGCTTCCGCACGGAGAACATGCCCGATCCATTGCACTAATTAATTAGGAACAAATACTTCTTAATGTGGACAGCAACAAAACTCCTTAATGTGAACACCCAAGAAATATTTCTTTATTCTAATATTCTTTGCTTGAACGGCACTGCTGAAGCACTGGCATGAAGACCATACAGCGTCATTACGTTGCTAGTTGCCAAACGCAAACATTATCTAAAATATCGATACTTGAATTAGGATCAGTGGTACACAGATTTGCTTTTACCCTACTGAAAATTTCAGGTATACTTTGTGTATTATGCCCTCACACCAGAACCTGTCCTCGGTTCTTTTTCTCTCTCTAATGATTTTTCTACTTTAATCCAACACTTAGGTGAAAAGTTGTACATTAACAATAGAAATTAACTTTCCATAACACTTTAGTATTAAGGATGGATATAATTTCATTCAATTATTGTATGAAGAAAGAACAATCACTAGGGCTACTTTCGAAGTATAATATTTATTTTAGTTTTAACTTAAATAATGAAATGTAAAACTTTGTCTGGTATAGATATCCTCTCATATTTCAATAAAGTTATATTAAACACTGTTTATTCTTAATTAGTGTGAATCAATCACTGAATCAATAGTCGTATGTTCTTATTCAAACTATAGCAGCAATTAAAACAAAGGCTAGCCGACATCGATTCTCTCACATTAGGTATTAGCCAACGATGTTTGTGACACACATCCAGCAGGCCTTGGTCAAAATAGCTCTATATTCTAGAAGATAAAGACAAGGCTACACTTAAAATTTAAACTTCTAGTAAACCTATCGTTACGAAAATTTAGCCACATAATTAGAGTATAATTTTGAACTTAAATGCAAATTTTCATGTTACTACACCAAATAATTAATTAATTATTAATTATTTGTTTTGAAAATATCGTAAAAAATACTGGATATATAAAATGTTCTACGCGTCAAAATATTTAGCTTTTGAGTTGAATTTTTGTTTTCTGATAGTACAGAGCAATTTTAAAAGACTCACATTCTTACTTTTTGGAATAGTCTTGTAGCATTTGTTCTAAAATGTTGAAAATATTAACTTTTTTATTCCTTAACACCATAAATTGTCAAAGCATGAGCATTAACAAAGAAAGGTGGAATTTGAAGTTTATTATTTACATATTATGGACCTGTTCTGTAAGTTTCACCAAATTAAATGAAAAACTTTGACACGTGAGACATTTTCTATACTGAAAAGTGCTATAAATGGTTTCTCAGAAAATTAATTTTAAAGTAACCATTGTTACTTTAACGATTTTTAAAGGACTCTTACCTGTCACCCGATGGCCTAAAATGGTGCAAATGATATAATTACCACGCCATCTATGACTACACACCCTAGCATACCAAAAGATACCAGAAAAGAAAATTCCATGATTTTCAACATTTTTGGCGAATTTTCAATGTAGCCTTGCCTAAAATTACATATAATGGTCATGTTTTATTATAGTTTAATTAAAAAGTTATAAACCTTTTTAATAAGTAAAGTAAATATTCGCTAAACCATGCTATGCTACAAGTGAATCAAGACTTATTTATACTTCAGGGAAAATTAACAAACCTTCCACTCCTGGATAAATTAAGTGTTCATTCACTTGTACTATTAATAATTGTTATAACATCTCAGGACTACGCCCGCTTTGGTAACGTAGATGGTAGTGTGTCTGCCTCGCGTTCAAGAGGTCCCGAGTTCGAATCTCGGTCAGGGTGAGTTACCTGGATAAGGTTTTTTCCGGGGTTTCCCTTATCCTGAAAGACGAATGTCGCGTAGCTCTGAGCTCCATGGGCTCCAGACTCATTTGAGCATTATTTCACCCATTTCATTCAACGTCCGATATGACAACGTTGGAAGATATAAATTACTTAAAAAGAATCTCAGGGCTACAGGAACAAATAAATGATGAAATGTGCTGCTATTTATACATGCTATAAGCTCAATATCTGTTCCATCATTACCAATGGCTTTTTGGATCAGTTTTGTAATCTTAATTTCTCCGCCATTCTACAGTGCCCTGTCTTTGTTTATACCAGTGTAAATATACAACGGTGGTCTAAAAAGTTACCAACCTAATAAAGACACAAGGCATTTTTTTCACATTTGTATTTGTATTTTTATCTTTCAACATATTCTCCTTGTAACTCTACACACTTCTGCCAGCGATGCTCCCATCTCTGTAACCCCTTAAATAGTACTCGGCGTCTTTCTCTGCAAAATAATTGTTCATGAAGGTGCCTCTTCATTTGACGAAAATCTCTGTCCTCCGAGCAAAATTTTCAGATAAGGGAACAAAAAGAACACGCTTTCTGCTAGATCTGGTGAGTAAGCCGGATGATCAAGCAGTTTAAACCATAATTTGTGGATTTTCGCCATTGCAACCGCTGAGGTGTGAGACGGTGCGTTGTCTTGGTGAAACAGGATTTTCTTTTTACGCGAATGTGGCCGTTTTTTACGCAAGTTCTGCCTTCAACCTGTCAGGGAATGATGCGTAATATGCTTCTGTAATGGTTTTTCCTTTTTCGAAGATAATTGATTAAAATAACTCCATGACTATCCCAAAAACAGTCACCAGTTCCTTCCCAGCCCGAAATACCAGTTTTTGCCTATTTTTGAGCAGTTTCCGCCTTTGTAGTCCACTGTTTGGATTGTATTTTTGTTTCGGGCGTATAATTGTGTATGCAAATTTCATCTACAGTAACTAATCGGTGCAAAAGCTCGGGTTTATTGTGCCTAAACTGCACCAACAGAGCGTTGGAAGGTTCATTCGAACACGTTTTTGGTCTAACGTGAGCAAACGCGGCACCCAACGCGAAAACAGCTTTCTCATGTCTAAATGTTGACTTCATATGTGTCAAACACGTTCTTTTGACATGTTCATAGCCTCTGCTATCCCTCTCACTTTAATTCGGTGGTCATCTAGCACCATTTGGTGAACTTTGGCAATGTTTTCGTCGGCAGTTTCAATATTTGGGCGTCCTAAACGTTTGTCGTCTCTCAAGCTCATGCGGCTACGTTTAAATTCAACTGCCCAAAATTCCACAGTGGTAAATGATGGTGCAGAGACCCATTACCCAGAGTCAAACTCAGGTTTGATTTGTGCAGGCGTATTGCCTTTCAAAAACAAATGTATAATGATAGCGCGATACTCGATTTTGTCCATTTTCATAAAAACACTCACATCAACTCACTCAAATGACTGTTACATAACAACTGAACGTCCAAAGTGGCTGAAAGTTTGGTGAGTAACTGTCAACAGATGAACAACGAAATTGCCTAGCTTTTACTTACGAGTGCTGCCATCTTCATGTTAGGGTAGGGGACTTTTCAGGCCACTCTCATACCATATACTCCCTAATTGTATCCAATGATCGTATTGCCTTTACATATTTTAGCAGTCTTGCGAATCGCTGTACGTACTGTGACCCCATACGTCGAAATTTTATTTCTAGACTGATATTCCGTTTAGAAAATCTCTCCTTTAGCGTTCTGCCTATGTCGTTTTCCTTACAGAAACGCCTACGATAAGGATTTGAATTTTTCCTTTTTTGAGTGACACGGATAGCAGTTGTCAATGGATTTCCACACATAAATCCGTAAGGAAATTAAAACGATGTAATGTAAATTGTCGATGTTAGGCATTAGGGGTTAAACTGCATGTCTAAAATATGTCGTTAACGCCTGTTTTACATTACAAATGTCATTAGTTTTGACAACTGCGGTTTACAGATAACGAGATCAGAAATCACACAGACTGCGCAAAGGGACCATCAGATATCGACGTGTTACAAATCAGATTTAAACCATATCATCCAGCTGAAACTGCAATCTGTTGATCTAGGGATGTTATCTAAATGCAAATTTATATTAACAATATATTTATCCTCACAAGGCAATTACTTTTATCCCAATAAATATTTTAAGGCTAGATATAGGTTCAATCTACCAGCGACTATTAAATTTAGCACAAATCAAGATGGTTTAGCTAAAATGTTTGTGGGGTGGTTTATAACAAGTGCGAAAACGTCATACCTTCTTTTGAGAAAGTTTGCTTTACATGAGATAAAATGTTATATCTTGAACTGATAGTGGTGAAGCTAAAGGAACATTTTATAAAAAATGATAGATAGGGGATTAATATTTTGCACACAGGTTTTCGACAATTTTATGTAGAAAATTATTGCAGATATATATTTTTTTTAAATACTGATGAACAAAATGGATGTTTGGAAATTAATTGTTCTTTCACACTAGCTGTATGTAGGACGCAGTATGAAAGGGTAGAGCCAGACTGTAATTTTAATTCCTCTCAGCACAAGACGTTTTTCCTTAGCTTAGGTTTTTTAACACAAAGCTTTCACTCACTGTCACTAACTCAGAAACGTTACTGGCTTACTACAGTTTACAGTAAAGTTACACCACCACCAGCTCTGAGAAAAGAGATCAGCTATTGTTTTCATAGCTGTGTAATCGAAATGTTTTTTAACACAAAGCTTTCACTCACTGTCACTAACTCAGAAACGTTACTGGCTTACTACAGTTTACAGTAAAGTTACACCACCACCAGCTCTGAGAAAAGAGATCAGCTATTGTTTTCATAGCTGTGTAATCGAAATGTTCGGTTCAAGGTTGTACAGCTCAGTTTATGCTAGCAAGCGATAAATAATCAGTTGTATACGATATGTTGTCACACACAAGATGTAAGGAAAGAAACCTCTCTGTCAGCATGTATGTAGTTATGTACCTCTTAGAATATTTCGCAACATAAGTGTTATTTAGACTCTCTCGGTGTTCAGATTGATTTCTTTTAGCTATCAGGAGCTATATTATCGTCTCAAAGTTCAAAGAACATTACTTGTCTAGTGAAAGCTTGATGCGTTGGAAAGGCTCTTTAAGTTGGAAGCAGTACATCAAAACAAAGCGGTCCAAATTTGGCTAAAAGAGTTTTGATTAATATTTACTGTGACTGATTAATTTAATCGACTCGATTATCCGATTAAAATAGTTTAATATTTAATCTAAAATAAAAAATTAATCGATTAATCGTCTTGGTTAATCGATTAATTCACGCAGCACTACATATAAACTTCGAAAGCATATATAAATAACTTAATGGGTTGAGAGGAAGAGCTTCCTATTAGCTAGTAATTTCTCCCAGTAGACATATTAATACACCGGAAATAAAACTACAATGAGCAACCACAAATACAGCTAATGTACTTTAGAGGTTTCAAAAAAAATTCTACAGTTGGTCTAGTTTGTAAGAATAGTTTGAAATGTAAACATTATTATTTATTTTTGTTCAAGTGTTAAATCGATTGTAGTTTTTCAGATATTTTATGTTAATGTAACAGAAAAAATAAGAATCAGCTCTTTCTTGTTGAATAAATATAGGATAACAATACAATATTTTGATAAGGAAAGTAATAACCAAAATGTTCATGTATAAAAATCAAATATTTAAGTTATTCTTTTAGCTTGGTGATCCACTTAAGGTTATTTCTCGGTCACCAGGTTGTTTTGTTATTGTTGCTCTATTTTGAACTTGTAGATAACAGTACTATTTGCGGTACATCCGTGATACCCGCAGCTGTCCAATTTTATTGTTCCACTACCTCATCTATAATACGTGAGGGCATTTTCGCTTTTACCAACAAATAAAACTGCGAGCGCGGTGATGGGTAGCAATATAACAAACCGCAGAACAATCGGTTGTGTAATTTACAGTTGCTCCTTGCCGCAGACATATAAATGCGGAATCAAAATGAAGAACGTCCCGCCTACGGCACAAAGTTGTCATAGCAGTTAACCTTGCAAACAGTCGAAAGTGCCACGTGCTAAACTGGACAAACCACGTCCATATCGTCTCTTTTAGATGACTTTGTGTAACCTTGAATTTTAAGTGTATATATATAGATACTCCAAAAGGTATTCGTCTAATCATAGCTCAACAGAAAAATATAAATAAGAAACAAACAATAACTATTTCCTTAGATCGGTTGATATATAATTTGAAAATAAAACATAATTTGGGTTCATATATTGCTTAAGTAGTGAACAGTTCTACGTTATTTAAAATCGTGTACCATTTGATGTCAAACAAGTACTAGTCTAGTAAACAAGATCCCAGTTATGGTGCCTCGCTAATACACACCCCTTCCATTTTTTTATGCAATAATGTTTCGTCCACTGTCATTGACAGTTCCATCTATGTGTTCACAGCCGTTGACTGCTATTTAAGTAGTATGGGGCGAAAACGTCGTGAAATTACAAAAGAAGAGAGAGAAATTTGCATCAGGCCATTTAAAAAAGGAATATAGTTTCAAGAAATTGGAAAAATCCCATTGGAAAACCTACCAGTACAGTGAAGACTATTTTATAGAAGTTTGTTCAGAACAAAACTTAAGTAAATCAATCAAGAAGCGGTCGTTCTGCAGTTTTATCCCAGATGGAGAAACGATAGTTACTTAGAGAAGTCAAGAAAAATCCTAAACTAAGTGCTCCAAAACTTGCTATTACAGTTCAAACACACAGGTAAGTTCGTTTCAGCACAAACTATAAGAAACTGTTTTATGAAGCTGAGTATGGAGGCCAAACAGCCCGTAGAAAACCATACATCAACAGAAAGAAGCGAGTTGCTTTTGCAAAAGAACCTGATTACGATGGGTTTGATTTCTGGAAGAAGGTTTTATTTACTGACAAGAGTCAATTGGAGCTATGTAAGTCAAAAGAGCGAGTAGTAGTGTGGAGAAAAAAGAATTGTGTGCTTGAGGAGAAAAATATAACAGCTTCAGTTAAACATGGAGGCGGTTCAGTACTTGTCTGGGGCTACACGAGTACAAATCGTGTAGGTGAGTTGTGTTTTATTAATGAATTATGAACCATAAGGTTTACAATAAACATCCTAAAACACATCTGTCAAGAAGTGTGAATAATATGGGTCTTTCTGAGGATTATATTTTCACGCAAGATATGATCAAAAACAGACAGCTCTAGATGCAAGACTATTGTTGTTGTATAATACTCCACGATGTATGTCCACACCACCGCAATCCCCAGACATGAATCTAATGGAGAATTTGTGGAGTATACTGGACAAAAATATTAATATATTTTAATATTTATATTATCTAATATAAAGGATCTTAAGAACGATATAGTAGAGGAATGGCGTAAAATTACAGTGGAAATAACACAATCTTTGGTGAAATCCATGCCAAGGATAATGCAAGAGATTATAAAGAGAAATGGAAGGCCTACTAAGTACCAACCGTAACATTCTACACTATTTTCAGTATGCAGAGAAATACTTATTTTGCATCCTATACTGCATACGTTTACTTTTGAATGTTCAACTATGTTTATATGAATAGATATTGTGTGTTTCTGTATTGTATTCTCTTTTTCACTAATCAGTAAATAAGACAATGTCCTTGTAGTACTTTACTCTGATGATTTTGCGCTACCCATATATACTTTAACATAAACTCATGCACTAGACGAATACTTTTTTGAGTAACTGTAGGTCGATATTTTGTTTTCATCTATGATTACAATGGTCGTAAAATGTGAGAAACGTTAAAGAGAATGGGAAATATAGTACAACCTGTTGTAACCGCAGTCAGTATCAGACAGCAATTAGGAGGCAATAAATTAATAGAAATCTCGATATTGAAGAAAGGAATATTAATTAATAAAAATGATTTGATAAACCAATATAAAGAAATCTTATTATATTAATATGAAATTAGAATGGTTAGGATGATGAATAAAATAGCGGTTTATTTAATTAAAGAATGAGGAAAGAACATAATTTAATATAGCAAGGCATGTCAGCTTCAAGGCAATGTAGGGAAGAATACTCTGGTAAAATCTACACGCTGTAAGCGACAGGAAAGAGGACCGTTACCTTCTTTGTGTCAGAAAGGGTTGAACGTCTTAGAACTAGAGATCGCTAGTACCAAGGAATGCATGGACACAAAAAGGCTTTCAGGATGCGATGAAGGTTAGAACGTCCTAGTTTACTGATGTGATAACGATGTATACCATTACAAATAGCCCAGGGTAGGCGTGTCCGAACTCAGGGTAGGCGTTAAGTAAATGAGTTAGATGAGTTTTGGAAACCAATGAAAAATAAATCGAAATAAACCAGAAACCAATAAGAATGTAAGATTTGAAAAATGGAGAGAAGGGTGAGCTATTTTGGTCATGTGACAAGTGAGAGTGGGGAGCAGAATTAGGTTCGAACTGAATCGCGAAGTCGAGGAAACTTTACTTGCTATACCGTTCTTCAAGAGGTGAGACGTGTTAGTGTTGCTCGGGAGAAAAAGATGTAATCTTTAGTAAAAGACTTGCTAGATCGTCCTTCAAGAGGTGAGACGTATTAGTCGGAAGAAGATGTAATATCTTAGTAAAACTTACTTGCTAGATCGTCCTTCAAGAGGTGAGACGTGTTAGTGTCGGTCGGGAGAAGAAAATGTAACATTTAGTAATAGACTTGCTACATCATACTTGAAGAAGTCAGACGTATTAGTCGGGAGAAGAAAATATAATACGTTGGTAGAATTTAACTGGAAGTGGTCACCGTTGCAGCTCAGTCTTAATGGAACAAACACACTACAAGATAATTAAACAAAATTTCACAGTTGTCTGAGAATTATTGATTCCACTGGGCAACCTACATCTACAAACCCATTTTCCTATAACCATTCACTTGAGAAGAGAACTCATAGCTCCAAATTTCAACCACAAGAACCCAAACAATTTATATAATATGCGGCTTTGCAACTTAATATCACTGAAGTGTGCCGCACTGTCTAAAACGGAACGCAATGGTTTAAGCATTCATTTTCCGCTTATACAGGTTTCCGTCTTACAGAGGATTGTGTTTAAATACAAAGGCATTACGGAACAGTGGACAGGTTTATAGTGAAGGAGTAATATAGAATGAACTGTAAATAATAATAGACTGATATTTATTATGTACTATATTTTTTAACTTATATACAATAATTGTAGTCTATCCTCTAGTTTCTCTGTTTTCAATTTTCTCTTTCCAATCTTCAACTGTCTACATATCAACATCATTTGTTTCACCACATTCAAAACAATGTTATGGCGATGTTTGAAACTCTAGAGACATTCATTAAAATCTCTGAAATTGTCTTTGTCTAATTTTCTTGTTCTCTCTAAAGCTTGAGTCTGGAGCATTGGCCCAGAAATGGGAATTTCTTTAGCACGAGCAGTAAAAACCACTCGAACACAGTGCGATTTAGCTCGCCGTAGATGTAATGCGTTTCACATGCCCTGATGTCCCCTTTAGCCACTCATGTTTGTCATTTAGTTTCTCAAACTGTCTTAAATCTGAGTTTTTCCCACTTTAAACAACACAGTTAATACCTTAACAGGGCGTTTGTTCCTTAATATTAATTGTTTCCCTCCAGGGCTAATGTCTTATGCTTAGCGCTCATTTTATAGAATTTGTATATATACAAAGTAGATATTTAAAAATCGCCAAAGTTCACAGTTTTCTTCTACTCGTACTTGATCACTTGTAACAACTAAACTGAGAATGAACACAATAAAAGAAGTTATACTCTTACCATGTGTGTTGGAAGAGAGTTGAGAGAGCTAATGGTTTATTTTCCCTTTTCCTCGTAGGATTACAGTTTATGACTTTGTTTCTTTGAACGTAAATTTCCGGTTATATATAAAGCTAATCTTTACGCTAGTCACTACTATCTAAATGAAGTAAACCCCCAACTCCGCTGGCGTCACTCTGTAATTGCGGAGGTCTCTCTTTCTCTCCCTCCATAAACTCAGGCAAGTGTAGAACAGGTATCACTACACTCTGAAGATGCCAGTCGCAGTCCTTAGCGAATCATTGGTATCTTCGATGCCTTTTAAACCACAGCCTACAGCCTCGGTAGATAAAATTGCGTTTATTCAACTGTTAATGCTATGCTTTGACATTTGATCTCTGTATCTCTCCTTCATAAATTTACATCTGCCTCTCTCTCGATGTGTTAATGTTCTGTTTTATAATCCCGTATCTTCCTCCTTTAAACATTTAATCCCTACTTCTCTCTTGCGTTAATGCTGTATTTTGAAATCGGATATTGAGACTGGATTGTCCGATATGACAGTAAAATTGGAACATAAATTAACTCTAGCGTTGCTAAACCATAAAGCCTGGAGATTAAAAATGCTTGCCAAATTAATTCGCTTTTGAGGTAAATATCTCGGGTTTTCGAGATCAGTTTAAAGGTTAAATTGAGTATTTGAAACACATGAGAAAGTTCAGTGTGCTTAGGGGCATCTTGCTGTGTGCTCAAGCGATAAAACAATCGAGACGAGAAGTTGTGGTTCTTTTGTTTGGGGCCTAGATATAGCGTGGAATTTATTAATCTAGTCTCCCTTCTTTTATTTTTAATACTAGCTAAACTTTTACCTACTACTTTTCCCTTTGGAATCATGAAACGAAAAATTTTGATATACCAAAGGTTAAAAGCAAAAACAGAATTTAGGATGCTATGCCAATTTGTGAATTACAAAACTTGATTTCCTAAAACAGCTCGGTATATGATAGCGTAAAGTAACTGCAGCTGAATGAAGCCCTTAAAGAATTCCAAATACCTGGAAAACTAATAAATTTAATTAGAGCCACAGTGAATAATAGTGTATGCCAAGTAAAGGTCCTCTCAGACCTATCAGAACCATTTGAAACCACAAAAGCAGTAGGACAAGTAGACTCACTCTCATGCTTATTATTTAATCTAGCATCGGAGAAAGTTATTAGGGATGCTGGCATCCAAACAAGAGGTACAATATTTAATAAGTCCACACAATTACTGACATATGCAGACGATATAGATATAATCAGCAGAACAGAAAAGGACATAGTAAGGACATTTATAAACTTAGAACAGGCAGCAACTAAGATGGGTCTAAAAATAAATGAAGGGAAAACAAAGTATATGGTGACTAATGTCAAGAAGAAAATTAAAGAGCCAGAAAATATATATCCATATTCTTAACTATACATTTGAAAGAGTGAATAGATTCACATATCTAGGGCCTCTTGTGAATGCAAGTAATGACACGAAAGAGGAAATTAACCAAAGAATACGAAATGCCAATGGGGCATATTTTAATCTAATAAAACACTTCAAATCAAAACTCTTAACATATAAAACAAAAATTAGAATTTAAAAAACATTAATAAAACGGGTGCTAATATATGGGTGTGAAATATGGGTCACTACCAAAGAGGACATAGAAAGACAACATTTTTGAAGGGAAGATACTGAAAATAATTTATGGTCCAATTAAGGAGAAAGGGTAGTGGCTAATCAGATATAATGATGAATTATATAAAATATATAAAGACCCCAATATTTTAAAATAAATTAAAATAGCAAGGTTAAGATGGGCAGGGCATGTCCAAAGACTGGATGGAGAGCACATAATTAGGAGAGTATTGGAGTGTAAACTGTATGGTGCAAGGAGAGTAGGAAGACCAAACTTGAGATGGATGGATGGAGTATTGGATGATGTGAAAAGGCTGGAAATAAAAAAATTGGTGGATGGTAGCCATAAGAAGGGATGTCTGGAGGAGGATCCAGAGGGAAGCCGAGGCCCACTCTGGGCTGTAGTGCTAGAAATGATGATGATGGTTTCCTAAAAACGTGCTTTGTTTAAACTTCACAATTGCTGTTATATTTTTAGACTACTTGTCATTTTTCCAGCTTTTATGGAAATGTGTTTCATTTGCCATATAGTCTGTTTGTTAAGTGGGAGCTAGTGTTTATTATATATACCAAGTCACTCTCTCTCTCTCTCTCTCTCTCTCTCTCTCTCTCTCTCTCTCTCTCTCTCTCTCTCTCTCTCTCATACACACATAAATATTTCCAAACAGTAAGGCTTTAGAGTAGCTCATTATACACGCTGTCATTTGTTATTTGTCAAGAATAATTGAAGCACTCAGATTCAGAAGTTGGTAAGTCAATGTTTTTGAGAAATCCTGTTAAACACACGGTAAGCACCTTGAATACCAGTTCTGTAATACTTCTAAAAGATTTTCGGATCATTGGATGTTAGGTGGAACATATTATGACCCTGGCAAGTTGAGTGGGCATCAATTTGAGACACAAAAGTTGTTAAGTCAGTCTTTTCGAGTTAGATTTTGTTAAGTGAAGTAGTTGCCGCATTAGCCGTTTGGTGGTGCCACACAAGCTCTTTGATATCAGCTGTTGATATATTCTAGATTAGACATTTAGACATTCCTCAAGTGCACTTTCAGAAAGTTTATCTGTACTTCCCAATTCCAGGGCACTCTCTCATGGCTATTGACAGAATTTTTGACAATATTGAGAAGAAACTATCAATGGATAAAGTCTTAGTACCTTCCACCTGGTTGAAACTGATCAAAGATTCACTACAGAAGAAGTCCATTGATGCTGTCTATGTCAAACGTTCACGGACCGATAACGGGAAACATGATGAAACTCCAGTTGTTGAAGCTTTTTACATCAGAGGTGTCCTCGACCATGTAAGAAGTATTCCTGAATTCACTTTAATCCGGGGTGTTTATTTCCAAAGAGGATGTGTACCAGAAGTTCGTCACACAATGTCTTGCTCACTTGATCATCCCCAGTCTCTTTTGAGGAGAGTAGTGAGGCTGCACGCCTTACGCAAGGCACGTGATTGTGCGAAAACCACAGCAGATAGACCTCGGAAGATTAAGAAGGCAAAATATTACGATGTTCGTTCACTGCTGGTACATGTCACTCTGCCAGAAGTACCACATTTTATGTCCCAATGATATATGGAAGCGATGTAGAAGATGATGTAGTAGAGATGGAGTGAAGTTTTGATGACAATGTTGTATGTTAATCATTGAAGTGCATACTGGATTAGTGAATAGTAGAGATGTATTGGTGAAAAAGTAATAGTGTATCCATGACTACATATTATAGTATTGTATAATGGAAAAACTCTAACATTAAGAATCAGAAGCTGTTAAGTCAAGTGACTTAAAAACTTTGCATGCATTTTAAGTTAAAAGTTGTTAAGTCTTAATAATAAAATATCCTCTCACACATGCTACATATGTCAAACCTTGAGAAACACTTCAACGCAGTACTTTGTAATGCCAAACGTACCCATCACATAAAATTCATTCATTTATATTACTATTTTGGTATTTAAAATTACTTGAGAATGATTTGAGCAGCTCTGCTGCACAGTTTTGAAACAGTGACTTAGCAACTTCTGCTTCTGACCGCTTCAATTAGCATTCAGAAAGAAAAGTTTTAATCTAGAATTTATATATTGTAACAGGAGCGCTGAAACACCCTGTGAGCAGCTGGCAACGGAAGACAGGGGAGGCTCGGTTAGCCACGCCCTTCCCTCGTTTGTCTTATAGTGGTGACAGCCAGTGGTCGGAAAGAAACATAATTGTGCGTCTGTTTTCCTTCCACCTGGTTCTCGATCTTTCTGTTACCAGAACAATCTTGTAAACACCAGAAACCGGCGATATTCCTATAAAGAGGGTTACAGACAGACAGTGTGAGTCAGTTGTTGAGTTGGTCTTGGTTAGTCAGTTGTTGTGCTGTGTTGAGTTGGTCAATCAGTTGGTTAGTGAGTGTGAGCGAGAAGACAGTCGCAGTTCTTGGTGTAAGAGTTAGTCAGTGACGTGTTAATGAACGAAAGGGTTGTGCAACGGAAGACTGTACGAACTGTGTATGAGTATCGGAGTTTATGTAATCGCGAGTACAAGGAAATTGTAACGGACGAACGGGTAAATTGTAATTGTGTGCATTACGTATTTCTGTGTAATTGGCAAGTGTTAAACTGTAAGTCGGTGGAAATAAAGAACATTGTTGAGTGGTGTAATTGGACTTTTTATTCCACGAACCCACAAAGTCACACTGGTGTCAAGAAGTGGGATGACGAAAGTCACACTGGTGTCAGGAAGCGGGAAAACAACATCACCGAACATTACAACGATGGAGGCAGCATTAGAAAAGATTTTAGCGGAACTGAAACAAATGAAGACGGCCAACGGCAACATCACTAAGAAGATGGAAGAAATGAAGGCCGAACTAACAACAAAAACGGAAGCGGCAAATAACAGCCTGGCCGCGAAACTGGAGACTACAAATAACAACCTGACCGCAAAGCTGGAAGAAATGAAGACGGCAACTGAAAACCTCGCTGCAAAAACAGAAGCGGCAAAGAACAGCCTGGCAGCGAAGCTGGAGACTATAAATGACAACCTGGCCGCGGAACTGAAACAAATGAAGACGGCAAACAACAACATCACCGAGAAGACGGAACAAATTAAGGCCGAGTTAACCACGGAAATGAGAGCAGCGAATGACCGTCTGGCTACCGAAATGAAGGTGGCGAACGAGGCTCTCGCCGCCAAGTTTGAGGAACGGTTGGCCGGCGTGAGGGATGACGTCACGAACCTGGGCAAGCGGAAGGGTCAAGTAGACGACCGCCTTAATGATTTAGAGGAAAAGGCCGACAACATCGCAAAACCCCTCACCCGCCTGACGGAGGAAAACCGGCCTTATGTGTGGACGGAGGACGCCGAAGACGCTTTCCAGCACCCGAAGGGGACCCTGTGCAGTGCTCCAATTTTGGGTTTCCCACAACCGGGTGGCGCCTTCATTGTGGACACCGACGCCAGCGACCATTGCGTTGGAGGTGTCCTACCGCAGATCCAGGACGGCCATGAGCGCACAAGAGTGGAAGAGAAGGAGCGTGCCGCAGCAGTCCGAGTAGTTGTGGCAGTGCCTGCTGAAGGCTGGGATAGCGCAGGCCTGAGGAGGGAGCAGCTGGCGGACGCAGACTTGGGGCCACTCTTGAGGGAAGTGGACGCAGGGACGAGGCCAACCTGGGAGGACATCGCACCGAGGAGCGCCACCTACAAGTCGCACTGGGCCCAATGGGACTCGTTGAAGACCAGAGTGGGCGTGCTGTTCCGGGTATGGGAGTCACCCGATGGGAAGGCGCAGAGAGGACAGTTGGTACTTCCCCGGAGTAAGGTCCCGGAAGTCTTGGAGGAAGTGCACGCCGGTACTTCAGGAGGACACCTGGGAGCGAACCGAATGATTCACAAACTACGGCAGCGCTACTTCTGGCTCAGACTTCGGGCAGATGCTGGTGGTACACCTGGACCGCCTCGCACGCTACGATGGGGCTGTTCGAGACGAACAGTTTTGAGGAGGGAGCAGTGTAACAGGAGCGCTGAAACACCCTGTGAGCAGCTGGCAACGGAAGACAGGGGAGGCTCGGTTAGCCACGCCCTTCCCTCGTTTGTCTTATAGTGGTGACAGCCAGTGGTCGGAAAGAAACATAATTGTGCGTCTGTTTTCCTTCCACCTGGTTCTCGATCTTTCTGTTACCAGAACAATCTTGTAAACACCAGAAACCGGCGATATTCCTATAAAGAGGGTTACAGACAGACAGTGTGAGTCAGTTGTTGAGTTGGTCTTGGTTAGTCAGTTGTTGTGCTGTGTTGAGTTGGTCAATCAGTTGGTTAGTGAGTGTGAGCGAGAAGACAGTCGCAGTTCTTGGTGTAAGAGTTAGTCAGTGACGTGTTAATGAACGAAAGGGTTGTGCAACGGAAGACTGTACGAACTGTGTATGAGTATCGGAGTTTATGTAATCGCGAGTACAAGGAAATTGTAACGGACGAACGGGTAAATTGTAATTGTGTGCATTACGTATTTCTGTGTAATTGGCAAGTGTTAAACTGTAAGTCGGTGGAAATAAAGAACATTGTTGAGTGGTGTAATTGGACTTTTTATTCCACGAACCCACAAAGTCACACTGGTGTCAAGAAGTGGGATGACAAAAGTCACAATATGATAAATTAATTTACACATTTTATAAACCAGATTACTTAGAAAGATATTACATTTGACGAAACACATATAACTTCTCCACTCCGCTAGCATTATTTGATGGTGGCATGTCTACATACCTGTATGTACAAACACATGTTTTGTTTTCCTTGTTGCACGTGAGCGTAACAAGGTGTGAACGGGTCAAAGGTGCTCTTTTGTGATGTCACATCATTTGTGCTTTCCATAGTGCAGGCTCCTGTTTGTGACAAAAAGTCAAACAAGAACCACGCCTAGCAGATAGAATAATGCAATTCTCCACATCGATATAATGATGTGTATGCCCTCTTTCAAAGCAGTTTTACAAATGCTCTCTCTTACTTGAGGTATTCTTTTATTTATAATAATGCAGCATATTTAAATCTATATCTCGGACATGTCTGTAGTGGTAGAATTTTGTAACTTAAGGTGCAGTTAAAAGGAGACTTTATCAGAACGAAATAAAGATCATACTGCAAGTGGTTTGGTGCACATGAAACCGAACTGATGTATAAGTTTTCCCTATTATAAAATTTCTTTGGCTATAATGCACCCTTATTCCCAGTCTCTTACTTATTTAGTTCGTTCAGTAATGATTGGCACTCCCCCAGTAACTCCTGCAAAGTAGAAGTTTAAAATATATATAAATATAGTCGGGCGAAGATAGGTGATAGTACTATCTACCGCCACCAGATGATGTTGCTAGTTCCCACAGATGTCGCAGTGGAGCAGCAATTGTACCGTCTTGTAAGTGCGCTTGTGGACATCAGTGAAAGAACATGAAAGCAGAAAAGCACGGGCAAAGGTGGACTGTGTGGTTTCTCAGGAGGGGACGGAGTGGCTGCTTCATTCATAAGAGGTCAATGGCCATATGTGGGGAGTCTGCACCAAATCGCAGGTCCATGTTTCATTGGGTGTCCGAATTCAGATTGCTGCATATGAAGGTGGTTTCACAGACCACTATACTATGGGTTATATTTAGCTCTAACATAACAGGAATGATTTCTGTTAATTGGACTCAGAGGCTCAACGCGCTACGTTTTAACTTACATGAAGATCGCTCCCGAAATCTAACGCGTCTGGTACATTCATACTTACGCACTGAGTAAGCTGCGGTATGTGGCGCAGATTTTGCCGCTCCCTAAGCAATTCGCCCAACGTTTTGAGACTCTGCTTGGATACTTCCTGTGGACGGGGAAAGCATATCGAGTTGCTCGCTCGCAATTGCGTCTTCCTCTAAAGAAAGGTGGTGTTGTCTACTGGATGTTGACAACAAGTGTATGGCGTTGTTGGGAAAGAGAGGATTGTCCTCGTTACTTGGCAGTGAGTCTCCGATTGACAAGAAGTTTTGTAATGGCCAGTTTTGGACTGGGGCGCGGACCTTCGAGACGACAACATCTACGGAACAGAAGAGCCCGACTAGCCTAGGCAGGCGAGAAGAAGGGATCCGAGCCAGCATCGGAAGAAGCGGCCCACGCAATCGGTAACACCTAACAGTTTAGCAGGGTAGAAAGACAAGGCCGCAGCCAACAGTCCTCGGACTGGTACCTCAGGCCCCTTAGGGCAGGTCCTCTGTCTTTCGGGCTTTTTAGCGCTCTCTATCTGTTCTTTGTCTTCTAACAACTTCTTTTCATCTTTTCCATTAGTTTATAAGCGCCCCCCGTAGAACTCTATATAGCTAACACTCATCTCACTCACACTTAAACATAATTCACCGGAAATCTTGAACATGGTTAAAGTAGGACACTCTGCCAAAACCCTTTCCCCTTCATCTCTATCCAGACCGAATAAACCTGTTAAAGCAACAACACTCAAAATGACCAACTCACCGCCCAGAGACACTACACAGAAACCAACTAAACACTCAGCTATGAACTCTCCAACTAGACCACACACAAGATCACACACACAAACTAAACACATCACTCCGCCAAACACACACAAAAAGATCACACCAAAACAAACCACACCAGAACCAACCACACCGAAACAGAACACACCAAAGCCAATCACACCAAAACAAATCACACCAAATCAGACCACACTAAAACAAGCACCAAAAACACACAGTGAGATCACAAACAACATGCAAGAAATCACACCCTCACAACCAAAGACACCACAAAACACTACAACCAAACTCACCGTACCAACAACAGAAAACACTACACAACTCACGACATGCATCCAGCGCTCAACTGAAACAACACAAACACCCTCACACGATAACGAATCTGACATTGAACTCCTCACACTTCCACCTCCTCCCCAGTCACCTATCCCTGAAACTTATGGGGACGCAGAAGGGCACCTCCCAAAACTCAAAACAATTACACAGAGTACAAGCCAAACTTGACTCTACTGTACCTAAACAAAAGCCAGTCAACATGCATACACACACTCACACAAACTTTTGACAACAAGTACAGGCAGTGGATCAGGCTGGGCTTCATGTCAAGCCTGTATTTCTGCATCAGAAACCACCCTCTGCTTAATCGCACTGCGAGACAGCTATGATCATCTCCTGGAATGGGCGGGTGCTTAAGGCGGTGCCGCAGCACATTTCTCCTTCCCAATCCAGTGGAGGCTTTTTAGTGGAGTAGTACCCTTGAGGTGAAGCCCACATGCCCCACTGTGACCTCCAACACAGTGGTAATCCATAATTGGATTTTTCCTCCACTCGAAAAATAAAACCAGTTACATACCGTAGACAGACCGACACGGGAGTTTAATAGTTTGGTCGCCAAGCTTCGTGCTCTTGAAAATTCTGGGGAGCTACTGGAGAAGTAGGTGACTACCAAGAACCTCTATCGTCACTTGATGAAGCCAGGTATCCAACGACCTAATGTGGAAACAAAATACAGTCGTGACTGGAAATGCGTTTGGGCCAATGCAACCAACTGTAACCTTCCGTCGATCTGGAGAGAAACTGTTTATGAAGTTGTTAATGAAACGGTTTCAACTGCAGAAAAGATGTGGCGTCATGGGAGAGTGAATTTGAAGATCTGTGGCGTATGTGTGGAAGATCATACACCTGAGCATCGCTTGTACAACTGTCAGCGGGCTGACTTGATTTGGACCTCCATCAGAGATGCATTACATAAACTTCGTCCGGAAGAAAACTTACGTTCGGTACCACAGGTGGTACAACTGGAGTTTCGTTTAAAAGACACGAAATTTCATAATTTTGCAGTGTGGTTGGTTGCTGGTACACTAAATTGGCTGCTGAAAGTACGGCGAGGAGACACTGTGTTGGGAAAGCACCTACGTATATTTTTGAAGGAGCAGAGATGGACCTATATACGGAAGAAAACCTTACGTTCTCTTGGAGCCATACATTTATCACTTGGAACAAATGCAGATCTAATAACCATTTAACCAAATAGAATCGTTCATTTGTCTCACAGTACAAGCCAATAAAACTAGAAATTTTCTTACCCGGTACCCATTCTCGTCTTAAATAAATAAAATAAAAAAGTAAAAAAAAGATAAAAAAATAAAAAATAAAAAAGAATAAAATGAAGTAAAACAAAAAAAAAAAAAAAAAAACTTAAACACGATATTTAGTATTAAAGAAAAAAATTCAAACACGGCAGGGACTGTGCTGAAAACACAAAAGCACTGGGCGTTCAGCAACTACACAGAAATCAAACAATAGCCAGCTTGTCAATGACTTGATATTGTACAACGGGTGAATCATATTTAATGAATTAGTGCAGGCAACAGTTCTGTCACAGAGAACCTTGCACACCATAACCCATGAGGATTTGATGATGAAATAGGCGTGTGCTCAATGGGTGTCACATAACCTCAACAATGCCCACAAACAGAAGCGTGTGGAGGTATGCCAACAGTTGCTGCAACAGTATAGTGCAGATCCAGAGGAATTCTTTGCGAAACTGGTCACCATCGACGAGTCATGGTTTTTTCCAGGAGACTCCGTAATACAAACGCCAGTTAATGGAGTGGAAGCATGCTGCGAGACCTCATCCCAAGAAGACACGGCCAGGACTATTCGTTCGGATACACATGGCGACTGTGTTCTGGGGTCAGGAAGGAATACTGCTTGTGGATTGACTCTCTTCCAAGCGGTACTGCAATTCACTGCAACAACTCCTCCGACGCATTCAACAACCCGTCATCAAAAATTGGGCCGTAGTGCTCTTCCCCAAGGCAATGTACGACCAAATGTCAGTCGCCAGACCATGACCGCTATTCGTACACTACAGTCCGGCCGTTGTATCTCTGGCTCTGACGTTTTCCGACTGCAAGAGGTGGAGGGGGAAAGTTAATAGTACCAACATACAGTAATGAACAATTTAAAACATATCTTCAAAATTATCTTTAGAATGAAAATATAGGACTATATTAGCTTTAAAACACTAAAATACAACTTGCAATTTGATTATCATGCAAGATATTTATTACAACATCACTCTATTCGAATATTTCGTTCACACATTTTACACACACTAACTGCATCTGTTGGCAGTACTGGGAGTCTCTACATCCGTTTTTTTGGGGGGGAACGGGTATAAAGGTAATGGAAAAATCAACAACTGAATATGTGGGTATCTGGGCAGGAAGAAGGATGGGGCTTGGGAGGGATGTTGTTCTGAGGTGTCTCTATTTATTTGGGGCCTGTGGTGCTGTATTTACTTGGGGCTGTGTTGGTGATTCGTGTTGACCGGTACCGTCTAAGCACCCGGTAGTTTGTGGGTAGTAACTTGGTGTTGCGGTAAACTGCCTGTGGTGGTCAGGTAGCAGCTATGACCCGGTGGGCCCTGGCTACGACCTGTGTACAGTGGTGATCATTATATATGTAATCAGCTGGAGTCGTTAAGGTCCTCGTGGGAACTGGATTGCGGTGATGCGGAAGGGCCAGGGCCGTCGACAGCTCATGGCCGGGGTGGGAGGCGGCGTTGTAGGTCCGATGGCGGCGGCGTCCCGTGTGTGCGGGAGTCTTGATGTGGCAGAAAGTGTGGCGGAGGAACCCCGTGTTCTGGAGCCAGGGACATCTTCAGGTCAGAGATGCTCTGGGTGATGTGGTTCTGGTGTTCGCGGAGGGCTTCGTGTAGCTTCTTGTTGGGTGCTGTGTCATTGATGTATCCAACAATATTTTCAAGCTTGCCCTTGCAGTAGCTTAATGTGTCGTTGGGTGGGTTGTCGCAGAAAGCGTCGGTGATGCGGTCAATTTTGAACTGAAGAGTGGCAATACCTTCTTCGTGTTGGGCTGCGCTGTCCTGGAGCTGGGTGTGGATTGACTCTGCTAGCTGTTTCTGCGGGGTAAGTCCGTCAAGATTTGGCTGGAGAGCGTGGTCAGCCTGTATTGCATGTCCTGGAGGGCGGCGTTGGTCGTGCTCTGTTGGGCGGCGGCAGCTGCTAAGGATTCCTCCAGGTTACCCGGGCGCTGGTTTATGTTAAGCACCTCAGAGTGGAGATCCTGAACTTCAACCGCTTGGGGACGGTTGTTGACGGCGGTGACAGTGGTCCTCATGAGCTCCTCGAGTCTGCATAGTTTGATGTTGGCGGTGTTGTGGTCACGAAGTTAAAATTGTCTGTTAGTGCCAATCATCATTGTTGCTGCTAGGCGTGGCCTCCGAACCCAACACCGTGTTGCCAGGTTAACTTTGTTTGAGCCACGTGACTTTAGCTGCTTGCGCTGGTGAACTTTCTTTGGTATATTTTGCGTGCGTGAATTCCGATTTTTAGTGTCTGTAAGTCCTATTATTATTGCTATTATAATAATATGGCTACTGGTTCGTGAAGTATGCAAGTACGTGAAATATCTAAATTACGCATTGGTCCTCTGCTTGAAATTCCTGCTAAAGAACTGGCAACCTGCTTCCCCCTCTCGAGAAATTTCAGAGCCGGAGAAAGAGCGGCCGAACTGTAAGCTACCAGACCGATAGAACAAGTGCACAGAGATTGGCGGAGAATACCTGTAATATTACCTGAATGAGTTTGTTCAATAAATGATTTCTATAAGCAATAAAATGTTGTAGTGTCACTCAGTTTTGGAACGCCCCTAATACATTATTAACATTTCTAAACTACGAACCAATTGGAGCTAGCATATGGGGTGATCAGTCCTAGCTAAGATGGCTGTCCCTTCTCAAGACATTTGGGTATACTGAATTTTAATTAACAAGTACTTTCCTAGGCCAATATACATCATCATATCTACTTGAAAACGTTAAATATTCATACTCATACATTTTTAGAGACCATTGTTATTGTATAGTTCATATGAATGACATCACTGCAGTTCTTTCCCCCACGCTTGTCTGGCTATGAAACCAGTCAACAAAATTATCAGGTAACTCGTGTAATACCCGAAAGTAAGTCTCACTTTATACCTACTGGTGAATATATACATAATAAATTCTGAACACGTTAACAATTTAATAAAGTTACAAAAATTGAACTAATTGGTATATATAGAGGTTGTTTCAAAACGACACCGAATGATGATAGCCGTTGCATAGTTTATAACTTAACCAGTCCGAATTTAGGTGTCGCAGCTTCGAAGTTCTGGTAGGTATAATTTCATATAGCATTAATTATTACATGATTTTGTGATCCTAATCTGCCTTTCAGATAATGGGGCAAAGTGCAATTATTTGTGCAGAAGTCGACTATAATCTGTCTCAAACTAGTTTAACCCTGTTGCAAACATCTGGGCGGGAAGAGAGACAGAGACACATATATTGAGACAGAAAACGGTTAAGCTGTTGATTGGTTTAACGAAATTACTGGTCATTTACGTACGATAAACTCCTCTTTAAGTACAGTACTGTAAGTAGTTTTCTGATCACTACTCTGCGAGAGCTAATTTCGGAGAGAGAAAAGTATGCAAATGTTTTATTTCTGAAAGAACAGATCAGATAGAAGACAGGTGAAGTTATATTGTTAAATTCACCTGCATTTTATTTAACAATTACTAAAGGACACTGTTATTATATAATACTTTTGCATCAGGCAGCTCTCTCACAACGAGGTCTGTATCGAGTTGAATGCTGATTAAGATGTGTGTTTTTTTTTTTTTTTTGCTTGTTCCATTTATACCCCGCATTTAACTCCAATGGTCATATCGGCGGCCGTTCTCCTTTGGAACATACCGAAGGTGTTAACTCGTTATCTTTTGGTTTTTTAATCATTACATCACACACACACATTCACACTCTCATTCCTTCTTCCAGACTCTGTGGCAGATGGGGAACTATCTTGGACGGAGAAAAATCCCCACTCCCACCGCCGGGAATCGAACCCGGGACCCCTAGCACGGTAGGCAGGTGCTCTACCGACTGAGCTATGGGGCCAGCCCTAAGATGTTATTGTTTATAATGTGGAGTTGCTTTTGATATTTAACTCTGTATTTCCTGTACATCTCACGTACTTTACAAACCCAAGAACACTTATATGTGTATATGCAATTTAAAATCAGCAAGCTTTTCATCATGGAACAGGTCGTGCTTCAAGCCGAAATAAAACACAATCGAGGCAAACCTTTAAAAAGTGGCGGGAGGCGAATGATCGGGCACTGTTTCGCGGTGCTTAAAGAAAGAAACCCCGAATCATCTAAAAAAACATTGAGAAAGAAAGTGGTGATCTTTGTGTTTCCAAAACTAGTGTACATAATGTTAGAATGGAACAGCAAGCATCCGGTAGTGTAAGAACACTGGGAAAATCGCGTAAATGCAAACAGTGCGTGGAGAAATACGACGATTTTACGAAAAGTGCTATACACAGTTAAGCTCATGATTATTTTTTTCAGAAATGAACCGACCTCTATAAACAAGGTTTTCATTCGGTAAATTCTGACACAAACTTGCCAAATTTTTCACGAAGTATCTCCATCGGTTGTTGATAAATATAGGATTGAAATTTCCAAAGCGAGGGCGGAAATTAGTTATATTGGATGTCTCTGAGGCATGTTGAATCGACGCGACAATATTGTGACGTGGAGACGTAAATATCTGCGCACAAATCATGTTTTCTTAGGAATCCGAGTAAAGGTAACCATTATGTTACTGCATGATTCTATTAATATTCTAACTCATAGATATAATACATTAATGTGTAACCCAATTCTATTTATAGTCTATTAGAAATTAGCGCTTGTATATATACTGATAGTGTTGCAAAACTTACGTGCGTGCATGTAGCGTCTAACACGTGGCGAGTTGAGTCAACTCCGCATTGTTGTTTACAAGAGGGTCAAATTAGCGCGAGACAGAGTATATTAATTTGTACAGTTGAAGGTTGCTCTTCAGTGTAAAACTACACATTCCTCAGGGAGGATTTTGCGCGTACTTAGATAGCAAATCCAAGTAATATGAAGCGTTATACGAACGCCGAAATGACGGATATGGTTTTGATGGATTGAAGAGCTGAAGGGAGTTCAACGAACGCACGATTAATTTAGTTTCATTAAAAATGTGAATTGTAAAAATAGTTACATCAATGATAATATTTATTTGTTTAACCTCAGAAAATTTTTTATTACCTTAATTGTATAATACTTTCAACCACTTACTGTAAAATCAACATCTTTTTCAGTTACAAATGCTTTATTTAGTATTATCAAACACGTGAAATAAAATGCTCGTCTCATTGTATAAGCCAGTTTTGGTAAATTTATCTACAATTCTTTGATGTTGTTTTCTGTTCTGTTTATCATTTAATGCTTCCATTCTCAACCTCACTAACATTAACTTCTCTCTAAAAGGTTTAAGTTGCATGTATATATACAGTATATATACTGTTTGCTATGTTATACAAAACAAAACCTTGAAAATTTCACCACAAATAATCAAATACATCATCATAACACCAGAGGTAAAACAGACTTAATCTACCGGCCAATCTGAAAAACATAAAATCCATGAGGTGTTTCAAGCTATCGTTGAAAGAAATTTTATTAAGTGATTCATATTATGATATAAGTGAATTTCTAGATACACTGTAGCTGGCCATATAATTGTATATATTTGTGATGCATATTAAATGCTGTGTAGTTGTAGAGCCATGCAACTATATATATTTATGAGTTCATGCTTAGATCTTATTAATTACACTTGATGCAACTTATTTTTTATTTTTATACTTATATTATTTGTATTCTAAATATTTGTATTGACGTATCCAATGTAATTGTATTGACTTAACGGATGAATAATACTACTACTACTACTACTACTACTACTACTACTACTACTACTACTACTACTACTACTACTACTACTACTACTACTACTACTACTACTACTACATATGTCCACCAGCTTATTTGCAATCATGGACTGCTATAATGGAATTTTGGAACATGGTACTCATAAGCAATAACTTCTTTATTGCGGTAGCCAAAGGAATTCTTAATAGTAGCAAGCTACTGCAGAGTATGCCAGTATGTTTACAATCAGTTAGAGCACGCCACACGACGTGCGACCTATACCTGCGAACTCCGACAGCGTGAGGCACGCTTCGTTGTTCCTGTAACTCCTTAATCCACACTCATTCTGGAGCATTTTCATGCGGCTCTATTGGTGGTAAAAGCTATCTCTATTTGTCAAATACAAGCTGAGCAACTACGTTGTTTTGAAACATCCTGTATTAATAATCTTTATAAGCTTGAAAAGAGTAAGAATCTGGAAGTGCTGAACAAAAGGCGGCAGAGCTACAATAATAATAATTAAATATCATCTAACGGCCGGAACAAAATCAGTAGTACATATCTAGTAATGTTAAAATATTTCTTCAGGGCATTTACATTTTATCATCAAATATGTACTTAGCGAAAAATGAATGGATAAACCCAGATGGAAAAGTTAATTAGATAGCCCTTTAGCAATTAAAATAATTGGTTTATTAAACTGTACCAGAAAATCACAAAATCGGTGGATATGTGCACTGACAGTGGCAGGATAGAGCTCCCCGAGGCAGGTCAATTTTGCCCGTAACTTTCGATTATATTTACATAGAAAAATTTGAGCGAGAATGGCCTGTCCGCATTACTATGCGAGGATCGTATTGTAGGGGAATTTTTTTGTGGTTTTCCCTGACTGGTAAGACGAAGGCTGACTTGATTTCTTATCTAGGAGGAGCTTTCTTTCCTATTTCCTGTAATATCATATTCCCCTTCAAGTTTGAGATAGGCTTAGGGACTATCTTTGTACACCGTTAGAAAGTTACTTTCGGCTGTTTCAGGTGATAGACTTCTCTGAGTCTGTTCGTTGAGAACAAAGGGTAAATAGCCTCCTGCGTGGCTGTTTGGGTTATTTTTATTTATGCAATAATAGTTTAAGGATATTCATTAAAATAGAATATGGTATTTGAAGGTTGCGGCAAAAGGCCATGTCTTGATTACGACTGCTGTCGACGTTTCCTCTAGGGGCCTACAGCGGTAGGTACGGGATTGGCGAGCCAAATCTCTCGATTGGGTGCCTCTGAGGGGTGAGAGGGCTAATGCCAAACGCCCAAACAAGGTCCACATCCGTGTTTGACCCTTATCTAAATAAAGTAAAGTAAATTACATTAAATTAAAATCAAATTAAAGTCAAGCCGAAGCCAAAGAAAAGCCAGAGAGAGAGAGGCCAGAGCGGAATCAGAGCGGAGCCAAACAAAGCCAGAACAAAGCGAGAGCAAAGCCAAAGCCAGAGGAAATCCAGAGCAAAGCGAGAGCAAAGCCAGAGCAAAGCCAAAGCGAAGCAAAAGTACAGCCAGCGCCAAGCCAAAATAGAGCCAGAGCAAAGCGAGAGCAAAGCCAAAGCCAGAGGAAATCCAGAGCAAAGCAAAAGTACAGCCAGCGCAAAGCCAAAGTGGAGCCAGAGCAAAGCGAGAGCAAAGCCAAAGCCAGAGGAAATCCAGAGCAAAGCAAAAGTACAGCCAGCGCAAAGCCAAAGTGGAGCCAGAGCAAAGCGAGAGCAAAACCAAAGCAAAGCCAGAGCAAAGCGAGAGCAAAGCCAAAGCCAGAGGAAATCCAGAGCAAAGCGAGAGCAAAGCCAAAGCCAGAGGAAATCCAGAGCAAAGCAAAAGTACAGCCAGCGCAAAGCCAAAATAGAGCCAGAGCAAAGCGAGAGCAAAGCCAAAGCCAGAGGAAATCCAGAGCAAAGCAAAAGTACAGCCAGCGCCAAGCCAAAATAGAGCCAGAGCAAAGCGAGAGCAAAGCCAAAGCCAGAGGAAATCCAGAGCAAAGCGAGAGCAAAGCCAAAGCCAGAGGAAATCCAGAGCAAAGCAAAAGTACAGCCAGCGCCAAGCCAAAATAGAGCCAGAGCAAAGCGAGAGCAAAGCCAAAGCCAGAGGAAATCCAGAGCAAAGCAAAAGTACAGCCAGCGCAAATCCAAAGTGGAGCCAGAGCAAAGCGAGAGCAAAACCAAAGCAAAGCCAGAGCAAAGCGAGAGCAAAGCAAAAGCCAGAGGAAATCCAGAGCAAAGCAAAAGTACAGCCAGCGCAAAGCCAAAGTGGAGCCAGAGCAAAGCGAGAGCAAAGCCAAAGCCAGAGGAAATCCAGAGCAAAGCAAAAGTACAGCCAGCGCAAAGCCAAAGTGGAGCCAGAGCAAAGCGAGAGCAAAACCAAAGCAAAGCCAGAGCAAAGCGAGAGCAAAGCCAAAGCCAGAGGAAATCCAGAGCAAAGCGAGAGCAAAGCCAAAGCCAGAGGAAATCCAGAGCAAAGCAAAAGTACAGCCAGCGTAAAGCCAAAGTGGAGCCAGAGCAAAGCGAGAGCCAAGCCAAAGTGGAGCCAGAGAAAAGCGAGAGCAAAGCAAAAGTCAGAGGAGATCCAGAGCAAATGAGAGCAAAGCCAAAGCCAGAGGAAATCCAGAGCAAAGCAAAAGTACAGCCAGCGTAAAGCCAAAGTGGAGCCGGAGCAAAGCGAGAGCAAAGCCAAAGCCAGAGAAAATCAAGAGCAAAGCCAGAGCAAAGCCAAGGCAAAGCAAAAGTACAGCCAGCGTAAAGCCAAAGTGGAGCCAGAGCAAAGCGAGGGCAAAGCCAAAGCCAGATAAAATCCAGAGCAAAGCGAGCAAAGCCAGAGCAAAGCCAAGGCAAAGCAAAAGTACAGCCAGCGCAAAGCCAATGTGGAGCCAGAGCAAAGCGAGAGCAAAGCCAGAGCAAAACCAAAGCAAAGCAAAAGTACAGCCAGCGCAAAGTCAAAGTGGAGCCAGAACAAAGCGAGAGCAAAGCCAAAGTCAGAGGAAATCCACAACAAAGCCAGAGCAAAGCCAAAGCGGAGCCAGAGCAAAGCGAGAGTAAAGCCAGAGCAAAGCCAAAGCGGAGCGGGACCGGAGCTTAGCCAGTGCCAAACCAGAGCAGTTTAGAGTGTAGTTACAGTGAGGTTAGAGTGAAGCCGGAGTGGAGCCAGAGCGGGACCGGAGCGGTGACCGGAGCCTAGCCAGAGCGAAGCCAGTGGCAGGTCAGAGTGAATTACTGAAAGTATAGTGAAGCCGGGGAGAAGCCAAAGCAAAGCCAAAACAAAGCTAACGTCAAGACAAAGTAAAGGCAAAGCGGAGCCAAAGCAGAACCAGAGGAAAGCCAGCGCCCGCCTCGGTAGCGTGGTGGTAGCATGTCTGCCTCACGTTCAAGAGGTCCCGAGTTCGAATGTCGGTCAGGGTGAGTTACCTGGATAAGGTTTTTCCGGGGGTTTCCTTTATCCTGAAAAATGAATGTCGGGTAACTTTAAGCTCAATGGACCCCGGGCTCATTCGAACATCATTTCACGCATTCCATTCATCGTCCGATATGACTCAACGTTGGAGGACGTAAATTACACACACACATCTGAGTGCAGAGAGTCTACGCCCATTAGCCCTGTCACCGTAGGAACAAGACCCGGGTCTCTTACAACCAGGGAGAAGATCTCTCCGTGGGGCTTTCCATTAGGACAGTACCTAGTTTCCTAAACTGCCGCCCCGCTTGTACTCAAGACGGGACGGAAGTGGATACGCCACTTACGCGCGTCAACACACAAGGTGAAGACTACCGATATGACCTCGGTGGGGCCGCCTGGCGATCTAGCACACCTTCTACTAGCTGAGCAGGCTAGTACCCGGAAACTTATGGCTTCCCTCAACCCCGTCCGAAGACGTACCCAATCTCCCACGGGTATCGGGAACACGCTGCCCCCTCGAGACCTACCCATCCGAACAACTCCCGAAGGAGGGGCTCGGCTGTTCGGCCCGGAGTTCCTCTAGTAACGTCAGAGAACACACACACACACACACACACACACACACACACACACACACACACACACAGACACACACACTCACACACAAAAGGAAAGCCAGAGCCAAGCCACAGAAAGCGAATGCAAAGCCAAGGCAGAGCTAGAGCAAAATCAGAGCAAATTTAAAGTAAAGTTAAGGTAAAGTCAAAGGAAAGTTATAGTAAAGTAAAATACAGTTTTTGAAAGCGTGCTGATAATCATGGAGTTCCGCGCCCTTAAATATGTCATCATCATCCTCATCGTCGACGTTTCCCTCCCTTAGCTGTTGTGAACTGAATCCTGAGGAAGTACAATATAGGGGGCGAAGCATCTACAGTGGTGACAACTAAGTTGTGGCCTTTCCTAGTAGAATCAAATACCATAGTCACCCCCTCAACCCTAAGCACTGCATTAAAACAGACGTTTAAAATATTTTGGTGACAAATTAAATGTATATCTTAAAATTTCTTGGAAACTCTTTTCATTCTAAATGCTTTTTGCACAGTAATTGGTAAAGTGTAGGAGATATTAAATCATACTGTCCAAAACTATCACAAATATAATATAATACACAATTGAGAGATTACATTACACTATATACATCTCAAACAAAATGTTGGAAATGTCCTCCACCAGCATCTATACATGTTTGCACTCGTCTCACCATATTCTCTGAAGTTTTACGAAGATTATATCAAATTGACAGAAGGTTATTAACAGCAAGATGGAGCAACGTGCCATACATCTAATGACACCATGGAACCTGTAACCAGTTTCTTTGATAATCGAACAATCTCAAAAGGTTTGTGGTGTCCCATATCCCCTGACCTAACCTCACCGGATTATTTCTTGTGGAGGTATCTAAAAATAGAGTGTACAAGAATAGGCCACGGACAATTGATGTTCTGAAGGAATCCATTCGAACCGAAATAAGTAACATTGGCGAGGATACTCTCCGTAAAACTTCAGAGAATATGGTGAGACGAGTACATACATGTATAGATGCTGGTGTAGGACACTTCCAACATTTTCTCTGATATGTAAATAGTGTAACGTAATCTCCCAATTGTGTACTATGTTGTCGCGGGAACGGGTATAAAAGTTTCGGTGCAAATAGATAGACAAAAACAAGTCTTGGCATAAGCCAGATATAAAAATCTCCAAAATCTATATAAGTATAGATAAAACTATTAAAATTGCACACACACACACACAGACACACACACAAACACACACACACACACACACACACACACACACATATATATATATATATATTTAAAAAAGAAGAAGGAAACGAAATATCAATCAAAATCGACTAAAATTTCCTTCACTAAATCCTAAAGGGTAGTCTAGAAAGGAATTTATATACCTTCTCCACTACTGCGTTATCGTCCGCTAGCATTTCCGCAAAGCTGGCCAGCAGCTGCAGAGACGTCCTAAGGTGTGCTAGGTAAAAACACTCTAGCAGCACGTGTCGTACAGATAACGCTTCTTTGCAAAACGGACACAGTGGAGCAGGCTCCTTTTAAAAATGAAAACTATGAGTAAAAAAGCAGTGCCTTATGCGCAACCGAGCCAAACTCACCTCCTCGCGACGAGATGACCGACAGGAGGTAACCCAGGGAATCGGAAGTTCCTTGATACATCTAAGTTTATTATTGCGGAGAGCCGACCACTCTTACTGCCAGCAGGTATGCACAGCTCTCCGCAATACGGCCCTAAAATCTTCCGATGTCACACATGGTGCTCGAAACCTGGGCTTCATGGTAGCCTCTTGGCTGCCGAATCCGCCATTTCATTCCCCCGCGAGCCTACGTGACCAGGGATCCATGCAAACACCACGTTAACGCCAGAAGCATGTAAAACGTGGAGGGCATCCTGGATACGCTTCACAATAGGGTGGTAGTTGTACAGCTGCCGTAGGCTTGACGGATAGTTTATCAATAATAACTAAACACTAGTAACACAACGGATAGTGTTTCACGGAAATAAAGAGCTTCCATAAGCAGTTAAGAATTTAAGAGTTAAGAGTTTTTAGTAAGTTTAGAGCTAGATAAAGGTCTGCCGAAACAAACAAACTGAAATAAATGAAACTTTCTGGTGACATCTTGATTGATATTTTTCAGTTTGTTTATTGTTCCGGAAATATCTAGAATTTATCAATGAGGTATTTAAGAAGGCCACGACTCGCCTAGAGTCAGTCGGGGGAGTCGTAAGCAGTAAACAGCTGTAGAGTTTTATTGTAAGGAGATGATGATGATGATGATGATGATGATGATGATGATGATGATGATGATGATAGTGCTTTAGGGCGCTCAACAGCGCGGTCATCAGCGCCCTGATAATGCTAAAATCGTGCTAAAACTGGTTAAAATCGAAAGCTAAAAGACACTCAGAAATAGAATACAGCCTTGTACGTCAAGGTCTAAAATGATGTAAAATCTAATGACACTAAAACCATGCACAAGGTGGCTACAATGTCCAAACGCACTGAAGTTACAACGGATATAAAGAAAACAGCCGAATAAAATGCATAAAAACCTATCGGTCATTAAATTCTAAAATGGGCATTTAAAAGCAGTTTAAAAACCTTGGTCACTGGCGTCTCGTCATCCGCAAGTATCTCCACCAAGCTGGCCGGCAGCTGGAGAGAACTGCGAAGACGTGCCAAACTAAAACAGTCTAAAAGGACGTTGTCGGACTGTCAGGTCGGCACCGCACTGCGGAAAGACCGGAACAGGGCCCCCGTTTAATTTAAAACTATGTGTAAAATGGCAGTGAACAATACGTAAACGAGCTAAAATTACTTCTTCCCGACGGGATCGCCGACAAGAGGTCACCCAATTAACTGGAAGCTCCTTCACTGTTCTGAGCTTGTTGCCACGCAGAGCAGACCACTCGTCGCTCCAGCACAAAAGGAACGCCCTGCGCACAATAAGCCTGAAGTCCTCCGCAGTTACCAGTGGTATGACAACATTGGGTGCCATGGTGGCCACCTTAGCTGCAGAATCAGCCATGTCATTCCCTCGCAAGCCCACGTGTCCAGAAACCCAGGCACAAGTTGTAACGAGAGCTGATGTTATTGCTGCTTGTTATTGCAATCGACCTTAATCTGTGTTTCATATAACCTTGCCCCGTTGACATGTATCACTACGCGTGCAACTACCTTTCCCCTCATGCTAATTGGCTAATGCTTTCGCGCCATAGGCCATAGGCGGTGCCTTCCCGTCAGTTTGAATCCTTCAGTAAACGTCATAATAATTGCCAGTAAGATAGATAAAATTATACAAATAATGATATGCAGGCATGCAAAAATAATGAAGCTTTTAATGAAACTGAGCAAGTTGAAACTGAGTGAATGAGCAATGAAACTGAAACAAGTTTATAATGAAAGGCCTTCGGCCTTTTCCACTGGGGATTTTTAAAAGCAGCACACATAGCTTGCAAAAATGCTTGTATTTCAGTCTTAAAAGTCATGTCACGCCATACTTGTCGTGTGTCCTTCATTCACCCAAGTCTCGTCAACGTAGTATATTTTGCGACTTGTATCTCGGTACAGCCTGATTGTCCTTAAATAACGTCTTCGCCACACAGCAATATCGCCCCTGGAGTGGGAAGTTTTCCTGTTGTCTCATTTTCATGTCTCATGTTCCTATGCATCTAATAGTCACACTTGTAAATTCAGAGCACAGCTGTTCGACTTCTCCTACTGACAAAGACAGATTCTTCTCTGTGAGTGCATTAAACACATGAAACACAATTCTTTTTTCGCCAATTTGTAAAGGTTTTCCCTTGCGATGCTTCAGCGAAAAACGGGCGGTAGACTCTGCCATTATACACATAATAAGTATACGCACAATAAACGATCAATAAAATAATTTAACTCTCGCACTTGGCACAACACACCTTCGAATGGCGATATATGACCAATCCAGTTCAAAACAAGTTCAGTGATAAAAGTCATATAAACAAATATGTCATCACTACCGCTGAATCACGTGTTATCGTGTCATGTGCTTGACAGTAAAGGAACCTCCTCTTTACTTCGTTTAGAGCTAACATGCATTTCAGATAAATTAACCCTGTTGCGTAATATATTTATTTAAAACGGTTACGAAAATATAAATTTGACAATTCTCTTCCAACATATAAAAATATATCACTATGTTAAATAACGAACTAATTTTTACCGCATAACAGTCTATACTACAACAGCGGCCAATGAGAGGTTATAAGGTCACGTGACTGTTAAGAGATACGGGGCAAGCTTATGTGAAACAAGGATTAGTAGACTGTGTGTACGTGACGTAATGTTGTTACATGAGAATTGAACAGTTTATCTCTACGGAAATAAATAACATTTGGATTATCTCCAACTGGGACTTTTAATTCTACGAATCAACTAAGTCACAATATTCTCCCAAAGTTGAACGTGCGTGCTCTTATTGCAAAGGTTGTGGCCTATTGAAATGGTTCAGGTTTATATGGATCGCCCTGTATAATTTCATAGGTATCACATATCCATAGTTATTTAAACATCTTTGCTTTATTTACTGTTTCGGACAAAGAAATGTGTAAATGGAACAGTAAGCTTATCTGGTTTAACAAGAAGTGGCTACAATAATTTTTATACTTATATTTCGTTGCGGAGTGGTGATACTGCAAGACACATTTGTCTTTTTCTTGACAATTTTCCTCATTTCGTCTTCCTTTATGTAAAATAATACGATGTAAAGGCCTTTTGGTATAATATTAAGCAGGCATGAGGTCAAAGTTGTGTTTCCCTTGTTAAAAATGCGATTGTTTACTGATGCCACGTTTTAAAAACTCTCTGTAAACAAGAAAGCTGAAAGTTATTCATCTTCATCACAAAGGAAAAGTTTGTTCATCTGTGAGTTGCGTCTCGTCCTGAGGTGACGCCTTGGGACACATAAAAATCATCTGTTTATGAGCAATAAACGTACGCGTATCTTACGTCAGCTACAAGCCATAAAACATCCAAGTTTACAGTCTGAATACAACTGCGCAATATTATTTTTACTACAGGCTCGCTGTCTGATCTCCTTTTCAAGATTACTCAATCTGTTCTTTGACGTTCCTTCGTTTAGTCAGAAAAATATTTACGACTGAATGATAGCGCTGCCTCTCTCGTCGAAGTAACGAACTACTTGATGTAAACAAAGGCAAGAGGCATCCCCAAACAAGAAAGCATCACTCACATCACTTTCCGTTGTCATGTACAAAACGTACAGATGTTTATTTCTTTATCTAGTTCATCTTACTGACGGTATGGCTAAGGCGGTTTTATCCGTGTTCCGCATTCGGAGGACTGGTTCGATTCTCGTGGCCGAACCATGTGAGTCATGGATATAGGATTGGTATACAAACAATCATGTTATATTCATGACTTTTTATACCAATATTTTTTATATAATTTTTAAACATCATCATTACGAAACATTATTTTACTATCTACCAGGGCTTATCAACAAAGACTGAGACTGATTTTTTCCTGTAGCTTACGTTATGTTTCGTATCTATAACATAAATATTTGAAAAGAGGGAGTTTTGATGTATAACGTTGGTAGGCGGCAGCACTCTCGTATTGCTAGGTTGGTAGTAATGCTCTATTTTGTAGACCCTACGTGCATTTCGCATACCAGACAATGGAGTTGACGCGAGAGGAGCCGTGCAGCACAATCAAATTCTGTTTACGTTTAAACCATACAGCCAACGAAACTTATGAAAAGCTGAAGCAAGCGTACAGTGAAGATGCACTAATTCCTGCAACAGAGTTTATGTGGTTCAAGGACTTCAAAGAAGGCCGACTTGTCAGTGTTAAGTAAGGTGGGCCTGGTGTTTCGGCTTCTGCTGTGACTGAAGTCAACATCAACACAGCTGCTGTGATTGTCCGAGAGGATCGGCGTATAACATTACCTAACCTCAGTGAAATGTTGAGAATTTCACATGGCAGTGTGTTTACAATTATGCACGACCATGTCCATATAACCCAAGTTGTGCTCGTTGGGTGCCAAGTCTGTTGACTCCCGAACAAAAGGCTGTGCGATGGAGACAAGCCGTGAGGTGCTGCGTTTCCTTGCTGATGGACTGGATGCATTTTTTAAATCAATTATCACCGATGAAGAGTCATGGCTCAATCATTATGATCCTGAAAGAAAAAAGTCAGCACAGTGTGGAAATCGCCAGGTTCTCCAACACCAAGAAAGGCAAAATTTGATCCATCTCCAGGGAAAGTGATGGCGATCACAGTTGTCGACTGTAATGGAATGATTTACCAGCATGCAGTTCCCCATCACACTACTGTTACAGGAGCATACTACATGTCAGTCTTGACTACACTGAGGAGGCACATTGCAAAGAAAGGACCAGAGCTTTCTAGGACTGGATGGCGACTTCATCATGACAATGCACGGTCTCACGTCACATGCAGTTACCCCTCACACTACTGTTACAGCAGCATACTACACGTCAGTATTGGCTACGCTGAGGAAGCACATTGCAAAGAAACGACCAGAGCTTTCTCGACTTCATCATGACAATGCACGGTCTCACGTCACATGCAGTTCCCCCTCACACTACTGTTACAGCAGCATACTACACCTCAGTATTGGCTACACTGAGAAAGCACATTGAAAAGAAACGACCAGAGTTTCTCGGACTGGGTGACGACTTCATCATGACAATGCACGGTCTCACGTCATATGCAGTTACTCCTCACGCTACTGTTACAGCAGCATACTACACGTCAGTATTAGCTACACTGAGGAAGCACATTACAAAGAAACGGCCAGAGCTTTCTCGGACTGGGCGGCGACTTCATCATGACAATACATGGCGTCACGTCACAAATCAGGTCATGCAGTTCCCCCTCACACTACTGTTACAGCACCATACTACACGTCAGTATTGCCTACACTGAGGAAGCACATTACAAAGAAACGACCAGAGCTTTCTCGAACTGGGTGGCGACTTCATCATGACAGTGCACGGTCTCACGTTGCATGCAGTTCCCCCTCACACTACTGTTACAACAGCATACTACACGTCAGTATTGCCTACACTGAGGAAGCACATTACAAAGAAACGACCAGAGCTTTCTCGAACTGGGTGGCGACTTCATCATGACAGTGCACGGTCTCACGTTACATGCAGTTCCCCCTCACACTACTGTTACAGCAGCATACTACACGTCAGTATTGCCTACACTGAGGAAGCACATTACAAAGAAACGACCAGAGCTTTCTCGGACTGGGTGGCGACTTATCATGACAGTGCACGGTCTCACGTTGCATGCAGTTCCCCCTCACACCACTGTCACAACAGCATACTACACGTCAGTATTGCCTACACTGAGGAAGCACATTGCAAAGAAACGACCAGAGCTTTCTCGACTTCATCATGACAATGCACGGTCTCACGTCACATGCAGTTCCCGCTCACACTACTGTTACAGCAGCATACTACACCTCAGTATTGGCTACACTGAGAAAGCACATTGAAAAGAAACGACCAGAGTTTCTCGGACTGGGTGACGACTTCATCATGACAATGCACGGTCTCACGTCATATGCAGTTACCCCTCACGCTACTGTTACAGCAGCATACTACACGTCAGTATTAGCTACACTGAGGAAGCACATTACAAAGAAACGGCCAGAGCTTTCTCGGACTGGGCGGCGACTTCATCGTGACAATACATGGCGTCACGTCACAAATCAGGTCATGCAGTTCCCCCTCACACTACTGTTACAGCAGCATACTACACGTCAGTATTGCCTTCACTGAGGAAGCACATTACAAAGAAACGACCAGAGCTTTCTCGAACTGGGTGGCGACTTCATCATGACAGTGCACGGTCTCACGTTGCATGCAGTTCCCCCTCACACTACTGTTACAACAGCATACTACACGTCAGTATTGCCTACACTGAGGAAGCACATTACAAAGAAACGACCAGAGCTTTCTCGAACTGGGTGGCGACTTCATCATGACAGTGCACGGTCTCACGTTACATGCAGTTCCCCCTCACACTACTGTTACAGCAGCATACTACACGTCAGTATTGCCTACACTGAGGAAGCACATTACAAAGAAACGACCAGAGCTTTCTCGGGCTGGGTGGCGACTTATCATGACAGTGCACGGTCTCACGTTGCATGCAGTTCCCCCTCACACTACTGTTACAACAGCATACTACACGTCAGTATTGCCTACACTGAGGAAGCACATTGCAAAGAAACGACCAGAGCTTTCTTGACTTCATCATGACAATGCACGGTCTCACGTCACATGCAGTTCCCCCTCACACTACTGTTACAGCAGCATACTACACGTCAGTATTGGCTACACTGAGGAAGCACATTACAAAGAAATGACCAGAGCTTTCTCGAACTGGGTGGCGACTTCATCATGACAGTGCACGGTCTCACGTTGCATGCAGTTCCCCCTCACACTACTGTTACAGCAGCATACTACACGTCAGTATTGCCTACACTGAGGAGGCACATGGCAAAGAAAGGTCCAGAGCTTTCTAGGACTGGATGGCGACTTTATCATGACAATGCACGGTCTCAGGTCGCAAATCAAGTTATGCAGATATGCAGTTTCTGGCTCGATTCAACATTACCCGTGTACCACATCCACCTTATAGTCCCGATCTTGCACCCTGTGATTTCTTTTATTCCCATCAATGAAGACGAAGCTTAGGGGTATTCGATTTGAGAACTCTAAAGCAGTGCTCAAGAAAAGTGAGGCGATTCTCAAGGACTTGACAAAGAATGTTCTTCAGCACGTGTTCAAGGACTGGCAGAGACGCTATAAAAAGTGCATTGAAGTAGGAGCGGGATTACTTTGAAAAATATCATGTAAACATTGAATTGCAGTAATAAACATCTGTGAATTGGAATCAGTCTCAGTCTTTGTTGATCAGCCCTTTAACTAAACCTTCGCAGAGTTAAATACAAAACATTAGTCAGTTTAGAAGCGGTTCGTTATATGCTGACCTTGAAATTGCGTACTCTTTTCATGGCATTGCCAGAAGCAATTGGATAGCGACTGTGCTTCAAAAAGCCGACAGAGTATGACATTTTCTAAGAAATACGTGTGTCGTAAAGTTTTAATTATAACTTTTTAAATCATGTGGTAAAGAGTTTGTGTTGATAGGTGCTTGTTAGCTCTTCTCTACGTAGTCACCGTCCACAGTTACATATTTTTACCAACGTTTCTTGACCTTCTGGATACCTTGATTGTAGAAATTTGCATAATTCGCTTTAAACCGCTCTTCCACTTCATTAATGACGTCATTTGTGTTGTCAGATGGGCGACCACGAAACGGATTCTTCATTTCCGGGAACAAGAAAAAGTCACTTGATGCGAGATTCGGCGAATAAGGCGGATGCTGTAAGGCACCAAAGCCACATTCACTCGTTTTGTCAAGTGCAACTTGAGATGAATGAGCTGGTACTTTGTCAGACAAAAGACGAACACCTTTGGAGAGCATACCGCGTAGTTTCTTAATCAGAGCTGTTCGTAACTTGTCCAGAAGATTGCAGTAGTATCTGCCAGTGATGGTTTGACTCTTGGCAAAATAATCTGTAGGGATGACTCCACGACAGTCACAGAAGACTGAAAGCATATCTTTCCCAGCTGACTTTTGCACCTATGCCGTTTTGAGAAGGACTGGGGGGGGGGCATCGGTATGTTCCCATTCCATGCTTATGGTTTTTGTCTGTGGATCATACTGGTTACCAGACGATAAAAAATCATCTTCATCCTGTTCCAACAGCATCGACATCTGTCTTGAAAGGTCACGCCGTGTTTGCTTTTGGAAAGGGTTTAGCAAATGTGGAACCCACCGTACAGACACCTTAGACATGTGCAGTTCGTCCTCACACTACCATAACGAATATATGTCTCATTCATGATCATTTGGATGGTTGCTCGTCTGTCTTCCAGTATTAAACACTCCACTTTCTTCACTGTGACAGCTGACGGTCTACCAGCTCTTGGCTCATCTGTCAGGGACATGTGACCAGTTTGAAAATTTCTTTCCCACCTCAGAATACTGTCATACGATGGGCAATCATATCCATAAGCTGCCGTCATCTCATCATGGATTTCCCGGGTAGTTTTGCCCTTTAAATGCAGGAACTTGATCACACTACGAGCCTCAGTTTTCTCCATCTTACACCTCAATCACTTCTGGCACTCACTCAAAAGCACTCAAATCACTGAAACTACCAACATTATGTCCCGAGGGATCAGTGGTGACTTTTGAAAAATTTTCATCACTTTATCATAAAAGCTACCGGGTTATAATTAAAACCTCCCGGGAATAGTTGATGTTAGAAATGTTTTGAAATAAAACATGAGTTTTAAATAGTTCTGTAGGTTTTCTGTAATACCTTTCGGTCCACGTCTTGGGGCATTAACCACTGAAAAAATTATACAAATCTCTTCCGAGCCAATTCAAGATATGTTTTTATATACAGATTTAAAGTCTAAGGCGCTTTAATTAAAATAATTATAACAATTTTGATAAATAAAATCAGTCGAACATGTTTCCATGGAAAGTGAAGTTTAGGGTGCTATTACTTTGAAAAATACTAAACTTGAATATTAAGTTTTCGCATTTATTCAAAATTTAGTTTTTGAAATACTTATAAGTATGCACCATGTCTACGTTTTTGAATTCTGGAGCCTTAAAACAGCATTTAAGTTTAAGCTCTATTTTGAACTTTGGGGTGACATTCAATGCTTTCTCTACCTTCGGAGATCGTAGAGAAATAATGGGATTAGCTGTATAGAGAAACCTATAGCAAGTAGAAGTATACCATCATGCCAGGTAATGCAAGTTCTGTCTGGTTTAAAAACTCCTCGCAAAAAGAGCAAAAAAGCGTAACACAATATTAGGTTTGTTAAGTGCTCAGTTCGCTCTAAATTGCAAACTTCCTTTGTTTTGTATTCTTTGTGGCAATAAAGCACCAATAGCAACCAAAGTGACAAGTTTGTCAATGTTGACCCTTGCTTATTGGATTTTAAGTGAGAGAACTTCAATGCTTTGCTGTTACAAACGGATTTTTGTTTGAACAAATAACGAGTGCCTGTGTTATAGGGGAAATTGGTGCTGCCTTTGGACTACAGGGAATATGATTAATTATCCATTTAGGCAGACAAAGACCACGGTTAGCGACAATCGCTTTAAGAGACAAGTTAGTGCGAGGTCTACCAACTCATTCTCTATAAACCAGAGTGCCGCCACATTCCGTGGCACTTTCCATTAGGGCAATACCTTGAGGTTAAAAGCCCCTCTCCCCTTTTGGGTGGAAGTGGATACGCTACTTAAGCGCGTCAACCGATCCGGGAAGACTACCGGTAACCTCGGCCGAGCTTCTAGTGATCCAGCACATGCGTTACACCTCCTGTATATGGCAATAGCCAATAGGAGAGCGCTGCAACGTAAAGAGTCTTTCAACAATATTGTCGTATCTGTAACATACGCTAGCTGTCATTGTTGTTAAGTTAGAGCAGGCATTTTGTTTTTCGTCTGGTTACAGTTATTGATAAATAACCATGGAACGTTACACCATTCAGAAACGCTTAGAAATTGTGGACATTTATTATCTTCAGCGACGAAGCCCACCTTTAGATGGATATATAGTTTTGTTAAGAAACAAAATTGTCGCTGTAGGAGCAATCACAATCCAATGCAGATTCAATAATGACCACTTCATTCCCAAAAGGTTACTGTGGTGTGGATTTTGATATTGCAGTTTGTGGGTTCCTGAAATTAAAAGTGTATGTATGTGTATTTAATGCTCAGAATTTGATAATAAAATCATTTTTCTTCTTGCTTCCCAATATTTGGAGACTAGATCTTCTTGATTTTGGAGAGTTTCAGATACAGTTAGATGATCGATGTTCATCAAATCGTCTTTGCCACATAAACAGCACTGTGGAGAAGTTGTTAATCCAACCTTGAATAAATTTCCATTCAAACAATCGTGGCCTGTGATTAATCTGAACATTGCTACTGAAGATTTTTGACGTAGATCTGGAATTGTCTTTAGTTTGTTTTGGAGATATTTCGAATTAAGCTTTTCAGAAGAAAATAGATAATTGTTATATAGTTTTGTGAAGATGTTTTTTATTAATCTTTTAACTGTTTCATAGGGGATACCTTGTTTTGTTGTTTGAGATATTTTGGAACCGTTCTTGGCCAACGTATATGCTTGCTCATTGTCAGAAATTCTACAGTGAGATGGTATCCATTGGAAAACTATACGTATATTTAAACTTTGAAGATGTTTAATTATATCATGAATTTCATTTATATTTTCGGTTTTGGGGCAGTCATTTGAAATAATAGCCTGAATAGCTGCTTTAGAATCTGTTAAGAAAACTATGTTGGAAAGCTTATTTGTCCAGGCAAATAGATTTTGTAAGAAAGTATAAATTGCATCAAATTTTTCCATCAAAACTTGTTAAGTAAATTCCAACATGCTTATAGAAAGAAAAGAATTTACAGGTAGCTCCTGCTCCTGCTCCATCTTCTTGATTGTAAAGCGAGCCATCTGTATAGATGTGTGTCCATTTGAAATTAAAATTAAAATTGCACAAAATCAAAATGTTCTTTATTTCCACCGAATTACAGTTGAACACTTGCCGATTACAGAGAATTACGTAGCGCACACAATTACAATTCGCCAGTTCGTCCGTCAAAGGTCCATTCTACACTCACAATTACGTACACTCCTCTGATACACGTACACAGTCTTCCGGTCCGTTCACACACCCGGCGCTCCTCACGGCTGCTCGCCAGGAACTGACTGACTCGTCCACTGCAAGCCTTATATAGGTAAGATCGCCGTTTCTGGAAGTCTCGCGGTTCAGTGAATCTTCCCGACTGTTCCAGACGCCAGGGAGGGGGAAAGAGATGGCTTGTGATGTTTTTGCAACCATCCCCCTCGTTAGCGCTAGAAGATAAATGGGTAGGCGTGGCCTGAATGCCTCCTGTCGCCTACCTGGCTGCTAGCTGGTCGGGCCTTCCGATAATTAGGTGACAATATGTTGGAATAATTGGTTCATAATTTTCCGAACACGAAGATGGAGAAGCTCTGACAATGTGGCCTCAACTGGATGGTATGGATCTCAGAAACATCTGGTTCCAGCACGATGATGGCATATGTTACACTTCTCTCAAAACAATCGATCTGTTGAAGGAGAAGTTCAGAGGTTTCAACATTTCCCGCGGTGGGATGTTAACTGTCCCCCGAGATCATGTGATTTAACGCCGTTGGATTACTTCTTGTGGGGTTATTAAATATAGAGTTTATGCCAACAAGCCAGTAACAGTAAATGGTCTTATGGAAAACATCACGCTTGGTATTCGTGAAATTGGACCTAATTTACTTTCTTCTGTTATTGAAAATTGGGTCAGCCGTTTACGCGCAATCCAACGAACGTAACGGTCCCTTAAGTAACCTCTTCCACACGTAATTATATTAATTATGGTCCAAAATAAAAAAGTAAATGTACCTCTATCATTTATAGAATGTGTTTTGTTTAAGTTCAAAGATAGGGCATCTAGTTAAAGGACCCTTTATAATAAGTCATACCGTGCGCTTGTGTGCGCGTGTGTGTGTGTGTGTGTGTGTGTGTGTGTGTGTGTGTGTGTGTGTGTGTGTGTGAGAGAGAGAGAGAGAGAGAGAGAGAGAGAGAGAGAGAGAGAGAGAGAGAGAGAGAGAGAGAGTCAGAGAGACAGAGAGAGCGCGATAGTAACAGGCTGCGTAGCGTAAAGAATTAGGTTAGGATTTCATTAAGGAGGGGATTCGGTACGTAGCCCACTATGCTGGGCCCGTTGTTCCTATGTCCCCAAGTAGGTCATCCCCTGGAGGAAGCATGAGCCGACGGAGACAGCGTGGCCGACCCAAGGAGCCACGACAGTACAGAGGGCAGGGCCCCTACAGTTTACTTAGATACTTCCCCCGAGAGGCCAGCACAACGGACACGCTCCGCTACTGCGGGACAGCAACGAGCCCAATCACCGAACCCTGGTGGTCCCGAAATGGTCCCAGCAGAGGCGCGTAGACCGGCAACCGACCTACCGGAGGAGGAAGTAGTTTTACTCAGAGAATATCATCCAGCCATGAACCGCCGAGACCTCCGCCGACACTGCTACCCTGAAAGGGACCACCAGATGAGAGATGATGTGAAATGATAATGGAGGGACAGGAAATTTGGGGGAGGTAATTAACCTACTCAGTATTTGCCTAGTGACTCGGGAAAATCCTCGCAAAAACCTATGGGTCGGCCACGGGTATCGAACCCGGGCCTCCTGAATGCGGTCCACAGACGAAACCGCCTGAGCCTTCCTGCTCGGTAGTGTAGCGTAAAAATAGCTTGCCTTTTATCGAGAGATATTAAGCGCATCCGTTTAAAATCAAAATAAAATGTCGCTATTTGATAAAAACAAATAAATGACAATAGAAGCGAACGTACCTAATTATTCAAGAGAGATGGCGAGATGCTCGTCCTCACTCCAGCAAACGTCTGCCCATCTTCATCGTTATCCTAATTTGCCGCACTGCTTTCGTCCAGAAACTCTTAATTCATAAACTGTGCGAAGGAGTTTCATTCTTGATCCAACAGTCTCTCTTTCCATAAGAGATTTACGACCATCAATGGTTTTGCTACAACTGAAGCATATCCCCCTCCCACAGAATTCTTATGGAAGAAGTAAGTAAGATATTTTTTCGTGATAAGAGGACGTTATATTTTTGGCAGTATAAAATTCGCTACAGTCATAAAATTCCCAAACTGTTTTACCAACCACCCGTTTTTAAAAATATTCTAAGTGCGTTGTTCCTTTTGATATGTTAATGTTTTTATTTAAGAGAGACAAGCGTTCCAACAGAACCTAGGTCACATCGTTTTACTTTTCAACTGAATCGATAAACAGTGAATTAATTGACTCACACCCCTGAGCGTGTTCTTATCGAACAAATAGGAGAAAACAGCTGAACTCCGAAACCAAGAATGGACAATACATCTCTCGTGGTTCAAGGCTCACGCTGGTTAAGTGGGAACTGAAACCACAGATAGACTATCCAAACAAGCAGCAACCAGTAAACATTTACCAGAGATATATTGCACCATACCAACAAGCACATTAAGTAAAATTTTGAAGGAAAACAGTAAGCCACTATAGGAAGTAGAACGGCAAACAACTAAAAATGGAGGCACAATGCTTACAGGACATGGAACATTCCGGGACTACTTGCTGCGATTCAAGATTGTGGAAGACCCTACAAAGAAAGTGCATAAACAGTTCAACATATTGTGGGAGTGCGTAAGAGTGAAAAGTGACAGAAGCCCTTCGTAAAAGTGTAGTAAGAGTTAGCGGGCGAGGCCAATAGAGAATTGTGAACTGACAGGGACTTTTAAAATACAATACCCTAAACTTGTTAATAGTATAAATTGTGATATGCTTACCAGAGAACATTGTGAAATTATGTGTTAAATTATGTAATTCGGTATCTAAAATGTAAAATAAGTGAACATCATAGCGACTTATCTACCGGTTTTGTCTCATGGTCACAGTATTTAAGCGTGTACTAAGGACACTCACAAAGTTATGATAAACTGTCTGTTGACAGCTCAAGGTTGCTCAATTTTTGAACACATAGATGTAAAATATAATTGGGTGTAAATACATCATTACTGAAGCTAAAATTACAATACTTTTTCGTGCATGCTGGCCGATTATTCTCTTTGTACCTGACTAAGTTTTAAGCTTTTAATATTGGAGCGTTGATCTAATAATTTACAAAGCAAGAATAAGGTAGTTCTGACTAGCAACGCTGCTTTTTTTGTCCGCCTCAGTAGCGTGGTTGTAGCATGTCCGCCTCACGTTCAAGAGGTCCCGAGTTCGAATCTCGGCCAGGGTGAGTTACCTGGGTAAGGTTTTTCCGGGGTTTTCCCTTATCTTGAAAGATGAATGTCTGGTAAATCTAAGCTGTATGAACCCCGGGCTCATTTGAGTATCATTTCATCCATTCCATTCATCGTCCGATATGAATTAAGGTTGGAGGACGCAAATTAAAAAAAAAACCGCTTTCCTGAGATGCTCTACAACCGTACTGTCTCTGAAGGTCACAAGCACGAGGTTTGAGGCGCAAAATTGCTATCCAGGCTAGTACCCATTCCCGCCTATGCTGCTATACCAGCCAGACGTACCTAGCAGCCATGGTAGTTGGGTACCACTGCTCGCGACCAAACCTCCGAACAGCTCTCTTCCAAGAGGATGTCAGCGACAATCTGTTTAAGAGAAACAATGACTCCAGAATATAAAAAAGTAACTTGGTCTGAAAGAGTGTCAAAAAACGATCTATCTCTCAATAGAAGTATATTATAGGTAGTATTAGTGCTGCAAAAATTTAATCTTTGATCAGTTTAGATAACAAAAATATAGTACAAATGAAAAAGTAACTCAGGATTGAGGACTGTAGTGTATGGGCTTGAATTTTAACAATTTCCTTTGTGAATCTTTCATCACAACCTCAATGGCCAGTTAAGCATTGTTGTACTCAGACGTATACGATGGTCGGGTGATAGGCCCCGCAATTCACATAGAAATGGCGCCACTGGGTCTGTTTGACGGATAGTTTCCTATAGTCTAACTCTAGACTAGCTTGTATTCACAGTTACAAGTCAATAGCTTATTTATTTTTTGAATGACAGCATTTTAAAAAGAAAATAAAGGATTGGAAAAAAATGAGCAGTGATTAAATAATTCCATTAGAAAGGCTTAACGACTAAAGAAATGAAGGAGGAAATTAACAATACATTGAAAGACTCTGTCCCTTCATATACAATAATTAAAAGGTGGGTTGTACAGTTTAAAATGGGACGTACGAGTACTAGTGATGAGCCTCGCTCTGGACGTCCTGTGGAACTAACAACTACAGAGATCATTGAAAGACTCTGTCCCTTCATATACAATGATTAAAAGGTGGGTTGTATAGTTTAAAATGGGACGTACGAGTACTAGTGATGTGCCTCGCTCTGGACGTCCTGTGGAAGTCACAACTACAGAGATCATTGAAAGACTCTGTCCCTTCATATACAATGATTAAAAGGTGGGCTGTAGAGTTTAAAATGGGACGTACGAGCACTAGTGATGAGTCTCGCTCAGGACGTCCTGTGGAAGTCACAACTACAGAGATTATTGAAAGACTCTTTCCCTTCATATACAATAATTAAAAGGTGGGTTGTAGAGTTTAAAATGGGACGTACGAGTACTAGTGATGAGCCTCGCTCTGGACGTCCTGTGGAAGTCACAACTACAGAGATAATTGTAAGACTCTGTTCCTTCATATACAATAATTAAAAGGTGGGTTGTAGAGTTTAAAATGGGACGTACGAGCACTAGTGATGAGTCTCGCTCAGGACGTCCTGTGGAAGTCACAACTACAGAGATAATTGAAAGACTCTCTCCCTTCATATACAATAATTAAAAGTGGGTTGTAGAGTTTAAAATGGGACGTACGAGCACTAGTGATGAGTCTCGCTCAGGACGTCCTGTGGAAGTCACAACTCCAGAGATCATTGAAAGACTCTGTCCCTTCATATACAATGATTAAAAGGTGGGTTGTAGAGTTTAAAATGGGACGTACGAGTACTAGTGATGAGCCTCGCTCTGGACGTCCTGTGGAAGTCACAACTCCAGAGATCATTGAAAGACTCTGTCCCTTCATATACAATGATTAAAAGGTGGGTTGTAGAGTTTAAAATGGGACGTACGAGCAGTAATGATGAGTCTCGCTCTGGACGTCCTGTGGAAGTCACAACTACAGAGATCATTGAAAGACTCTTTCCCTTCATATACAATAATTAAAAGGTGGGTTGTAGAGTTTAAAATGGGACGTACGAGTACTAGAGATGAGCCTCGCTCTGGACGTCCTGTGGAAGTCACAACTCCAGAGATCATTGAAAGACTCTGTCCCTTCATATACAATGATTAAAAGGTGGGTTGTAGAGTTTAAAATGGGACGTACGAGCACTAGTGATGAGTCTCGCTCAGGACGTCCTGTGGAAGTCACAACTACAGAGATCATTGAAAGACTCTTTCCCTTCATATACAATAATTAAAAGATGGGTTGTAGAGTTTTAATGGGACGTACGAGTACTAGTGATGAGCCTCGCTCTGGACGTCCTGTGGAAGTCACAACTCCAGAGATCATTGAAAGACTCTGTCCCTTCATATACAATAATTAAAAGGTGGGTTGTAGAGTTTAAAATGGGACGTACGAGCACTAGTGATGAGTCTCGCTCAGGACGTCCTGTGGAAGTCACAACTACAGAGATCATTGAAAGACTCTTTCCCTTCATATACAATAATTAAAAGGTGGGTTGTAGAGTTTAAAATGGGACGTACGAGTACTAGTGATGAGTCTCGCTCTGGACGTCCTGTGGAAGTCACAACTACAGAGATAATTGTAAGACTCTGTTCCTTCATATACAATGATTAAAAGGTGCGTTGTAGAGTTTAAAATGGAACGTACTAGCACTAGTGATGAATCTCGCTCTGGACGTCCTGTGGAAGTCACAACTAGAGAGATCATTGAAAAATTGATCGTCAAGTACTGGAAGGCCGCAGGTTAAAGTTGTGTAGGATAGCAGATGCTATAAACATATCAAAACAACGGGTAAGAAATATTTTAAGTAATGTCTTGGTCTTTCACAGGGTCTATGCATGTTGGGTACTGCGTTTGTTAACATCTGATCAAAAGTTGCAAAGAAAACCTCTTTCTGTTAAGAATTTAGAGCCCTACCGTGAAAACCCCAGGGAATTTTTGAGACGGTTCATTATCATGGATGAAACTTGGATACATCACTATACTCCAGAAAGTAAATCACAGTCAAAGCAGTAGATTGCTTTGAAAAAAGAAAAAAAAATTTTCGTTTGTTCCCGACAAAGCTTCGGCCCATCGTTCAGTCATTGCAATTGGAAATATGTGCGAATTGACGGTCGAATTGCTTGAACATTCACCCTATTCGCCAGATCTAGCACCAAGTGACTAACAGCTGTTCCCGAAGCTCAAAAAATTTCTTGAAGGACGAAGATTTCACAGCAAGGAGGTCATTGATGTGGTAAACAATTATTTTGAGGAGCATGATACATCGAACTACACAGATGGTTTAACTAAATTAGTAGTCCAATATGAAAAATGTATCAGCCTTTCTGGAGATTATGCTGAGAAATAAAAAATAAATTATTTTTTATTGTGAAGCTCGCGACTAATCACTCGATATATGTAATCCCAAGCGTAGCAATAAACGAAATTTGGAGACTAAAAACAATGTGTACTTAGCATCAAGCGTTAATGTTTTCTCTTATTAAAAATACAAAGGGCGTCCAGAAAGTAAGTTCTGTTTCAATTTACCTCCGTTGCAGCGCTGCGATCGCAGTTCCGCACATGAGCGGTAGACGCTCTGTATTAAGGAGAAGAAACGTGCGCCATTGTGAGATCGCTGTCAGCCACGTACCCTTTGTTGTGCGTGTTTACAATGTTGGTGTTGATTGAAAATCCCGTCGCTTGTGAAATCAGTTCTGTGATTCGTTTTCTGAATATCAGGATTGCACCGTTCAATACAGAGGAAATCTGTCAAAAAGGTGTTGTGTTTCTTCATGACAACGCACGACCAAACACTGCAAATGCGACGAAAAACAGCCTACAGGCATTTGGCTGGGACGAGTTTGATCACCGCCGTACTGCCCTGAGCTCGCTCCTAGTGACTTTCATCTGTTTTTGCATCTGAAATATTTCCTTGGCGGTCAACACTTCAACAATGAGGAAGAGCTGAAAGAAAATGTTTCCAACTGGTTGAAGACACACGCGGCAAACTTCTATGAAGAAGGTCAGTCCAGCAACGCAAAGAAGGTCCCTGGAATGTATGTGCTATCTTACACAGTGGGACAAGGACAGCGAATGTGTGTGGCAGAGCACGCCTACTACACAAGGAGCAGACCGTTAAAAACATGCGCCCTATTCACTCTGTAAACTAAAACCGAGAAGATTCATTCACAAAAGTAGAAGCCGTCAGAATGTTTTCGAATGGTCTGTAACTGTGTTGACATGGGGAGTCGTAAACCTGTCCAGGGAGGGTGTGGGAACCTTCGCCTACCCCCCTGCGTCTCAGGCGTCGGAGACTATCACTCCTGTGGAGGACAGTTTAAAAACTTGTGCCTCGCTATGACAAATGCCTGCAAAATTTAGGCAGTGATGTCGAAAAGTAGTTTGAGTTGTAGAATTTTGTGCAATAAATCATTTTTCTCTAACTGTACACAATTTAATTTTATTACCAAACTTAATTTCTGGACTACTGCGTATTTATATACGTGTGTTCCAAGGATATATTATCAAGAATAAGCAAATAATGTTTAGTATACTAATTTGAACATGTCTATGTATAAAATGCATATGAAGTAACACCTCAGATGTTTTTAGCTGAATGAGGGTTAACGATAACATTTGAATGTACATACGGGAAGTACTACTTCGAAAAAGGAGTTTTATTGGAACGCAGGACTAAAAAGACAAGGGTAATGTTGTTTTCTCATTCTGTTCACATCTCTGGATAAACGAAGTGTAGTACGTGACAGAGGTTCAGACCAGCAAGGATTTATCCACACAAATTAAGCGATGTTACTTGAATAATAAGAAAGACATAAGAGGTCAGTAGTTACCTTAACTATGTTTGAATCGAGGAGCATGGACCCAAATTAGTTTCGTTATTCTGACTACGAGAAAGCAATTTGTTGTAACAAGGAGACGTGCTTTAAGCATGCGGTGCAAGAGCCCAAGGATTTGGTAGGGAATCTATTTTCTTGGCAAAAACCTAACGTTAAAAGAGGTACCAAGGCAGTTCAGAGCACGACTAGATTACCTATAAGCAGAACAATTTTAGATATACTTTTATTTGTAGTTGACCAACCAGTGTTTGCTGATAATTCCACGGCACAACAGCCCTTTGCCGACCTAGGTCTTCCGAAAGCTGCGCTCACCGCCTTTCCGTCATGATTGGGGTGAGTACTGGTTGTCCCCCAGTCCTCTTGGCCGGTATTTGCGGTCCTCGACATCAGCGACCGTTACTTCTAAGCCAAGTAGCCCCTCAATTTGACGTCGTGTGAACTGAACGAGACCGTACTATTATGTATTTCAAATGGGAAGGTGTTTGTCCTTGAGCGCTACTAATCTCTATTTCATATAACCTTGCCCCGTTGACATGTATCACTCCGCGTGCAACTACCTTCCCCCTCATCCTAATTGGCTAATGCTTTCCCGCCGTAGGCCATAGGCGGTGCCTTCCCGTCACATTGAAACTTGCAATAAACGTCATAATAATTGCCAGGAAGATAGGTAAAATCATACAAATAAGAATATGAAGGCAGGCAAAAATAATGAAGTTTATAATGAAACTGAGCAAGTTGAAACTGAATGAATGAACAATGAAACTTAAACAAGTTTATAATGAAAGGCATTCGGCCTTTTCCACTCGTATTTTCTAAACCAGCACATATACCTTGCAAAAATGCTTGTCTTTCAGTCTTAAAAGTCGTGTCACGCCATACTTGTCGTGTGTCCTTTATTCACCCAAGTCTCGTCAAGGCAGTATATTTTGCGATTTGTATCTCGGTACAGTCTGATTGTCCTTAAATAAGGTCTTCGCCACACAGCAATATCGTTCCTGGAGTGATAAGCTTTCCTGTTGTCTCAATTTCATGTCGCGATGTTCCTACGCATCTAACACACCTGTAAGTTCAGAGCACAGCTGTTCGACTTCTCTCACTGACAAAGACGGATTCTTCTCTGTGAGTGCATTAAACACATGCACCACAATTATTTTTTCGCTGCTTTGTAAAGGTTTTCCCTTGCGATGCTTCAGCGAAAAACTGGCGCTAGACTCTGCCATTATACATATAATGAGTACACGCACAATAAACGATCAATAAAATACTTTAACTCTCGCACTGGCACAACACACCTTCGAATGGCGATGTATGGCTAATCCACTTCAAAACAAGGTCAGTGATAAAAGTCATATATATAAATGTCATCACTACCGCTAAATCACGTGCTATCGTGTCATGTGCTTGAGAGCAAAGGAACCTCCTCTTTACTTCGTTTAAGAATTAACATGCATTTCAGATAAATCAATTCTGTTGCGAAATATAGTTCATTAAAAAATTAAGAAAATATAAATTTGACAAATCTCTTCCAACATATCAAGATATATCACCATGTTAAATAACGAACTAATTTTTACCGCAGAACAGTCTGCACCACAACAGCAGCCAGTGAGAGGTGATAAGGTCACGTGACCGTTAAGAGATACGGGGCAAGCTTATGTGAAACAAGGATTAGGTGAGCAACCAATCGGAGCCCTGCGATATTGTCGTATTGCATTCACCCTATGTGATATGCGACGAGTGTCAAAGTAATCAATCTCTAATAAATACATAATACTCTAATAAACTGTACCATTCGCGCTCATACAGAAATTCAAATTTTGCAAAAGCTTATCCATGAGGAAGGAGAGAGTAATGTATTTAACATAACCGTAAAACCCCATATTGTTACCTCAAATAGTTTTCCTAATACAAATAAATAAAGTAGACACCATTATATTATAACAATACATTGTGACGTAAGCACTGTAATGAATATCATTATTGGTTGCTATGTATGTGTGTACGTATATTTGAAATTACTGAGAACTGAAACGTAAACTTTTGACATGACGTGATAAAGGATATATATACTTTGAATAAGCCAAGGTGTTTGTTAAATTCGATGAGAGGAAACGATACACTTCCTGCTAGTCTGGCAGAACGTGTCTGGTCACATTATATCTTTGTTTATGAATGGTTCGTAATCTCTATTTACTCTAGAGAGTTCAAAGCAGAATTATTCAGTTACTCTCATGAAAAGTGTATCAGCTCGATCAATGAGACGCGATCCACCTTCACCCTCACTACTGCTAGAACAATCCAATAAAGTTAATGTGGGCTCAAATTATGTTGCAAACAGAAATTATGTTTTTAAACTGACTGACTTTGAACGACTTATTCACGAAGAAATTGACAAGGAACACAACAAAATTGGGAATACTCCGTGAGACATGAGATAAACTACAAGAAAACGACTTTTGGAAAGAAGTTGCACGTAACGAGATTTTGGAATCTATCATCATAAATGTGTAGTACTCAGATGTTGAAGACAATGGCAATGACGAATTATCTCTTAACGTAAGTAACATTCACAGCTATACGGATGCACCGCTGGTATTTTCGTTGGATTAGAAAAATAAGTAATTCATAAACGATAATTAACTTTAAACTAAATATTTAAAACATTTGCGTAATATACGAATATTAGGTTGCAATTGTGATTACAACTGCATTATTATACAACTTAAAAAAATTCAGTTTGTGTTCCCTTACGTCTAGCGCCACGAACACTCGCAAGTGTGCGAGAGAGAGGAAAATATAAAAAGAGTGGGAGTAACGAGGTGGCAACGGTGAACGCTCTAACGCATCTGATTTGCTTCAGGCGAGAACTCTCCCCATTTGAAGCACATAATAGGTCTCCAGTTAGCGAGATTCTTCATACAGGTTCCGGTAGTCGAACCCGGATATTCACTTGATAAACAGAAGCCCTACTACAGAATTGGAGATGACCAATGTTTGCTGATACAGAAGATAATTTACAGGGAATTGCCTTTATTAAACATGATAAATTATAATTTGAAAACATCGTGAAGATGATGGGATGTAGAAGCAAATCATATGTGAGGACAAGAATGAAGTGGTAAAATGGTACCACTATCCATATTCAAAGCTGAAACGATTTAAGTAGTTATTTTAAGTTGATTTTCTAATTAAAATTAGTAAAAGAATTATTATCTAAATGTTAACATTGCATTAAGAAAATTTTATTTAAAAAGAATGACTGTGTAATGTAGAAAAGTTGAAAGATATTTAGTTGTTATGGCAACGGGAGGACTATAAAAGCTGAGACGCTTATAGCCATTTTGTCTTCTGCAAATGGACGTGAAAGTGTAAAGGTGTGTTTTACGTGTGTCTGCATTTCTGCAGTGTTTGTACTTGCATTGGAAAGTGGAAGATTGTAAAGGAGCGCGAAAGCTAGTATAATACCAACGTATATAAAGAATTGAAAAGTGTAACTAGTAGTTGGAAAAGTTTAATTTTAATTAAAATGCCAATTTTTATAGAAGAAAGGAGGAACTACCATTTTATTTTATTAATAACTAAATTACGACTTCCCATCTGAGACCGCCCCTGAAAATAAGAGCTTATGCGAATACCAGAACAGCCGGGGAACTACTAGAATCAAGCAGCTAGATCTTCAACAAGATTCATCTTTTCCGCCACAACTTACTCACAACAACTCCAAGTCGTTACAAGGCTCTGCAGTTTCCTATGCAATAGAAAATGATATTAATGGCCATCTAGCTCATAGACTTGATTATCAACCGCTTTCGGCTGCTTATAATAATCTAAGATTTCTGGCGAGTGTTCCCATCACAAATTCATTTGTCGGTTTCAGTAAAAACAAATGCACCATGAAAGACCTTTCCAGGCAGAACATCTTTGACCAAACTATCGACACATTAATAAATAAATTAATAGCAACACTTGTGAATGGTTATCTACAAATTGTAGAATCAAATGTATGTTGTAGAGTTCAACGTCCGCTTTTACTGCATGCGGCACCGCAGGCGGTAACATTGATGATACATGAAATACATCTTCATCATGTCCCCTTAGTGGTCTACCGGGAAATATACGAGTCAACTGGAGAATTTAATGTCAGTACGGCACGTTGGCCATGCTAGCTCAAAGGTTAAAGGCGACTGGACGGAAACCAGGAGATCCGTGGTTCAAATTCCGGCCATGGCATTGAACGTTTACTCTATCCAACAATATTGATTGTTCGTGATATAGCTGAAGCAGTAATATTTGCTTTGAAATGCCACGCCATCTTCTCCATGCTCATCAGAAACCCAAATGACGTCTAGAGAATCAGATACGGAATTGCCACCACTGCTAATATAAGATAGGCTGCATTTTATCTTTCAACAGCATTCACAACCAGCGCGATTTCTGTTTCAGTACGTTTTCCTATCAGGCTCACGTACTCGAACCACGCTATATCAGCTTTTATATGTTTACCAGTTAATAAAATGCAGCCCTTAACCTAATTATAGTATTGCCTCGCCAGCTCCTGAGGTATGATTCTATAGATTTAGGCTTTCAAATGGGATGCAGTTTGTCCTTAAATGCTACTAGGCCAAAAACCATTCCAAGTCCTGTGGTGTTGTCACATTGCATTCCCCGTAGGTGGCTGTAACGATTGACAACTGAACCATCATATTTCCAATTTTGGAAAAAAAAAAAAAATGCCCGAGGAAGATATAGCCTATTGTTTCTGACGAAAGCGTAATAACTCCATATTTGTAGCAAAAATATTTCCATAATACACATATATAAAACAACAAGATAAGCGTAAGTGACGTAAGCACTGTCATGGCCATCATTATTGGTCAACAAGTATGTATGCATGTACACATATATTTATAATTACTCAGAATTGTAATGTTAACAGTTTACATGATGTCCTAAAAGAATTTGAACAAGGGAAGACGCGTGTTAACTTGGATAGAGAGCAAACGGTTCACTATCTTTTAACTTGTAGAATGCTTCATCTACAGAACGTGAGCCATCACGTTTATGAATTCTTCGTTTATGTTACTATAGAGAGTTCAAATCAGTATTAATCACTTCCTATATTTAAAAAAAACGTGAAAAAGTGTATCACCTAGATCAATTTGAAATGAAAAGAGACACGACGTAAATTACCTTCATCCTTACCACTGCCAATACAATCCAATCGAGTTAGTGTGGGCCCTTTTAAAATGGGGGATTGCAAATAGAAACAATACTTTCAAACTAACATTGAACGGGTTATACAAGGAGAAGTTCACAACGTAACACAACAAAGACTGAGAAAACATGAGTCATGGAAAGTATTTGTTCTTTCACACTAGCCGTGTGTAGGACACACTATGAAGGGTAGAACCAGACTGAAAAATTCAATGCCATAGCCGGGATTTGAACCAGAAGATCCGTGGTTCAAATCCCGGCTATGACATTGAATTTTTCAGTCTGGCTCTACCCTTCATAGTGCGTCCTACACACGGCTAGTGTGAAAGAACAATCACTTTCCATTAATTGTATCTAATAGTGGTCGGAACTATAAAGCCCGGGCCTCAAAGTACTTACAGCATAGTAAGTCGTCATTAAAGTAGTTGTCTCATGTGTTTATGAGAACTCCTAGTGGTATACCGGGATAAACACGAGTCAGTTGGAGAATTTAATGTCATGTCGCCACGTTGGCCATAGTAGCTCAATGGTTTAGAGCGGCTGGACGGAAACCAGAAGATCCGTGCTTCATATCTCGGCTATGACATTGAATTTTTCAGTCTGGCTCTACACTTCAACATGAGTCATGCAGAAAAACTACAGAAAGAGGAATTTCCGAAAGAAATAGCATGTGACGAAATTTTTGAGCCTACACCATGCATCTGCAAGACTCAGACGAAGAAGAGTGTGACAATGACGAATTGTCTCTTGATCTGCCACTGGCAGTTACATGGAGTTACAAAAATAGATAATTCATTAAGTATAATATACATAATATGCGAATATACTTTTGACTTTAACAACTGCATCATTATTAAAGTTTTTAAAATTGAATTTGGGTTCCTTTACATCTAACTACTCTACACTTGCATGCTCTAGGACAGTGTGCGAGAGAGAAGAAAATATGAAAAGAGTAAGGGTAACGAGGTGACAAAATGAGCAGGCAAACACATCTCACTCGCCGAAGCTCACAACTTCTCCCATTTGAAAAACAAATAGTTTACAGTACCTTCAAGCAGCAGAACTTTGAACCAGAGATGACCATTAGACCAATCTTTACTTATATCCGAGACTGCCTTCCCGAACTGCCACAGTAATCTTTACAGAAAGTAACATTACAAAGAGAAGGAAATAAATCGATTGTTTTAATACAAATGAAAGCTCGTGGCTCTCTGGTCAGCCGCTGAAAGTAGAATTTAATTACATTAATTCACTCAGCACGACTGCCATCATGAAAGAGCAGTAGTCCTGAGTCATTAGCCTGCAACGTTCCTGGTGAACCACAGATGTTCCAATGTTCAGATTTTGTGGCAGTCATTTAATGCGTGTAGGTGAACAGAAGCAAGGAAAGCAATAAATTAAAATTAAGTGCTAAAACTGCCTTTTTTCGTCACGTTGGGGTAAACATTTGCCTTCGATCCCGTCTATTGCTCTGCTCAGTTAGCCATTTTCAATTTAGCGACATTTGTGTCACGAACCTTGCTTCCTCTATATGGGACATACATACAGAAATAGGCCTGCTATTTCAGGTGTCTTTCAACAAAGACGTCAGAATTAAATGTTATATATTAGGGGTTGCCGTAAAGCTTTAATTATCACCCTTTAAACTGTGATAGACAGCTTGTGTTGATATGTACTTGTTATTTCTTCCCTACGTAGTTAACATGTAGGTTTATACATGTTTCCCAGCGTTTCTTGACCTTACGAATACTTCGATTGTACAAGTCTGCAGAATTCACTATAAACCACTCTTCCACTTTACTAATGACGTCATTTGTGTTGTCAAATCGGCGACCACGCAAAGGATTCTTCATTTCCGTGAACAAGAAAAAGTCTCTTGGTGCGAGATCGGGCGAATAAGGCGGATACTGTAAGGTAGCCAACATTCTCTTGTTTTGTCAACTGCAACTTGAGATGAATGAGCTGGTGTATTGTCAGACAGAAGACGAACACCTTTGGAGAGCATACCGCGTCGTATCTTAATCAGAGCTGCTCGTAACTTGTCCAGAAGATTGCAGTAGTATCTGTCAGTGATGGTTTGACCCTTGGCAAGATAATCTGTAAGGATGACTCCACGACAGTCCCAGAAAACTGAAAGCATGACCTTCCTAGTTGACTTTTGCACCTTTGCATTTTGGGAGGGGGGAATCGCAATGTTTCCATTCCATGTTCATAATTTTTGTCTCTGGATCATACTGATAGATCTAGGATTCATACTTGGTTATCAGACAGTCAAAAAGTCATCTTCATCCTGTTCCAACAGATCACGCCGTGTTTGCTTTTGGAAAGGGATTAGCAAACGTGGAGCCCACCGTGCAGACACCTTAGACACGTGCAGTTCGTCATGAATAATTTTCCACACACTACCATAACTAAGATGTGTCTCATTCATCATCACTTGGATGGTTGCTCGTCTGTCTTCGAGTATTAAACACTCCACTTTCTTCACTGTGACAGCTGACGGTCTACCAGTTCTTGGCTCATCTGTCAGGGACATGTGATAAGTTTGAACATTCCTTTCCCCCTCATAATAGTGTCATGCGATGGGCAATAATTTTCATAAACATCCATCATATCATCATGGATTTCCCGGGCAGTGTTACCCCACAAATGCAGGAACTTGATCACACTATGAACCTCAATTTTCCCCATCTTACACCTCAGTCACTTCTGGCACTAACTGTAAGAAAAACAAAAGGACTCAAATCACTGAAACTACCAAAATTATGTCCCGAGGGAACAATGATGACAATGACTAGCATAAAACTACCGGGTGATAATTAAAACTTGACAGCACCCCCTCGTAACCAAATTAATATCTGTTTATCCTTCAACCTTAAAATTGCAATTTATGTCCTACAACGTTAAGACATATCGGGCGATGAATGGAATGGTGAAATGGTTCTGAAATGAGCCCAGGGTCCATAGAGCTTAGAGATACTCTTTTTTTTTTATCCATCGATCAGCAATTATGCTTTACAGATGTTTGTTATAAGATACATAGGAGCAGGACACATAACAATGGAGGTAGCCGTGAACGACTCCTCTAACTAAATATGGAGGATAACTGTAACACAAATTGAGAACTTAGTCTGATAGTAGTAATCACGTGTCTGAGGCATCTGTGCTGGAGACGTCACTCAGGAGAAGATCTTGGGGCAGTCTGCGCTTCAGGCGAGCTGGCTGGCGAGTGCGACAGCCGAGACGGTACGTAACAGCTCCAGGGACCTCCTGGAGATGGTAAAAGAATGGACGTGCCAGGCGTCGGATGTATTGGTGAACGGGTAAAAGACCAAACTCATGATGAAGCTGTTGGTTTCGGATGAACCATGGAGCGTTTGTAACTGTACGAAGAACCCTGTTTTGTAGTACCTGCAGTCGGCGGAGATTAGTCTTACTGGTGCCACCCCAGACTGGAGCTGCATAGGTAAAAATGGGACGGACAAGAGATGTGTAAAGAAGCAGGGAGGATTCATAACCAAGTGAAGTGCGCCTGTTGAGTAGAGGGTACAGTTTTGATAGCCGGGCAAACGCAAGCGTAACAGACCGACAGATGTGGGCGTTCCAAGTAAGTCGGGTGCCCAGTAACACCCCAAGGTATTTCACTGGCACATTGCTTGGTAACCATGAGAGCGGTTCCCCCAGCAGCCGTAGTGAAGGAGGATCCCTATAAGGTCGTAAAGAGAATATCTTAACCTCTGTCTTGTTAGTATTGAGGGAAATGCGCCAGTGAGAGAACCAATGAGCTAATTGATCTTTAGAGATACTCGATATTCGTCTTGAAGGATAAGGGAATACCTCGGAAAATAGCTTATCCAGGTATCTGACCCTGACCGAGTTTCGAACTTTGGACCTCTTGAGCGTTAGGCAGACACGCTACCATCTTCGCTAATGAGGCTTAAGTCTCTTGATGTGGCATGTCTGCAAACAGTATAGGTACTTCAGGGCTGCATAAAGCGGCGTATGCCATGTTTGAGAGAAAATATTTATTTTGAAAAATAAAGATCGCGTGATTAATTTTGATATTCTTACATACTGGTTGTAAGGGGTTAAACTTACATCCTTATATAGCAACTGGGAGCGTAGCTACGGGACTAGGAAATATGGGATAGTAGAGCTACATGAAAGGGGGATGAAAGAATCATCTGAAGTCAAATCCAAATTGGTAAATGTATTCTGAGATTAGTAGCAGCAGTACAGTATCAGGAGTGCTGTAAAAATATTAAATACATAGTGGCATGGTGTAACTATACCTTGAGTGATGTGTTGCTTATACAGCTGAGCTTTGTCTGGCTGGCAAGTGATGTTTGGACCGGTCGCACCCTGCTGACGATCTAACTTCGAGTAGTACTTCAAAATAAACTCTTGTACAAGTTCGCTGACCAATCTTCCAGCATCAAGTTAACCCAGCATAAAGCCCCAGCCTGAAGTCCAAACGTGCGCTAACTCAGTCAAGCTTAAATAGAGGTCCTACCCAAAATGGCAGCTAATAGCGCAATCAGCATTTCCCACGCTAGCTAAACATTATTATTTTCCTAACAAATTTTAAATAATTTTGTGCGATCACTGTTTACATAACTGAGAACGTGTTGAGACCTGTTACTGGCTACCTGTGTATTGTTTCCCCTTGGTCAGCAGGATGTATGATTCACCAGTCCAAAGTTCATGTTTTGCCAGTCACCAAAATTTAACTTAATCCTGAACAAACAGAACTGAAAACCGAGCTGAGGAATATGGACAGGGAATATTTTAAATTTTGGGTATGTTACATAAAAACCCGACATTATCTTCTTTTGCCATTTACCGTAACTTGGTTTTTTAAAATTTAATTACACTTTTCTAGATAGAGCCTTGCATTTGTTTTTGCACATGCAGAATGTACTACTTTAAACAGCTGGTGAAAGATTCAAGTGTTACATTTTCATGAAATACCTCAAAAAAATTATGTATAAAAAATTGAAAAATAAACTGACTCGATGGAGAATTTAATGTCATATCAGCACGTTGGCCATAGTAGCTCAATGGCAGAGCGGCTGGACGGAAACCAGAAGATCCGTAGTTAAAATCCCGGCTATGGCATTGAATTTTTCAGTCTGACTCTACTTTTCCACAGTTTAGCCGACACACGGCCAGTGTGAAAGAACAATTAATTCCCATACTAGGGCGTGTTTATTTCACATTAAGGTAACAGAATATAATAAGATTGAATTTTAGTGCGAAAAATTATGGCCGTAAAAATTAAGGTATCTGGTAGCAAGTAAAAGTTTCAAATTGATCCTTTCTGTGGATGTTGAGCTAAGCGCACCAAACAACTTTCATTTTGACATTGGTGAGATAAACTGTTCGGTTTCCCCAAGTGATAAAAGTTGTATTATGATATATTGCATAGCTTTCAAGAAACACAAGCAAATAGCGTTGAAATTCTACATGAAAATTGCTTCTCTTACACTAACAAGTGTCCTTAAATGTTATAACTGTAATGGATATGTGTTAAGTTTTCTTTGGTGGAGGACTTATTTTAGTATTTATTACTGTTGTATTTAGTCAACTGATATCATTTTCAATAAAAAAAGGATTGAATTCTCTAATATCATTAAGAAAATGATGACACTATTTTACTAGTTAAGAGGTGTTAAGTTAGAGTGGTGCACTTAGGAGTTGAGTGAGGAACAATTCGATATCACATTGATGATTTGAGAAGTGTGCACGTTGAATTAGTGACGAAGTGCTCGGTTCAAATCAGCTGGAGCGTTGAGTTTGCTGTCACGGTAGACCACAAGGTAATCCATAACAGCCACTTTAATAATTGCTTGCAGCTCAGCGCCCGCGGTCCAAACCGCACCACAACTTGTAAATGCGAATCGAATTAGCGATGACGGCAACTCTGCCGGATTAACTTTCCTGGCAGGAGAGATTATTTCGTTACACAAGGGCTATCAAGCTTTGAAAGGACCGTGGGCTTCCATGCAAAACAAAATATCTGCTGCACATTAGGAAGTCATTTGCATGTTACATTCCCACACGAATTTTAATTGCTTTCAGCTTCTGTGAATAACAATTAATGAAAAATGCTTGACTAAACTCAAAACAGCCCCAGAGCGGTTAGCTGCCGCAAGTCACGTTTGACAAAGCCCCAACTTTGTCTGCTACAGGGCTACAAAATATTACCATACACATATTTTTGTTCATTTTGATTCCTTTCTCCAGTCACAAATAATACAGGGCAATTCAAAATAAAGGGTATAACATGGAAATACAGGTGTCACTACTGTAATGACTCTATTCCACAAGCAGAAATATAATCAGAAATTTTTAACTTCCAAATTCCACAGATATGAGTTCAGATGTCTAAGCTAACTCTAAGATAAAAAATTTATTAAACATCACCCATATATTTACTACAACTTTCGAGAATGTAATAAGGTTTTCCAAAAAAAGTTTTCCATCGCATACTAACCTTTACATAAAAAATGTTTCAAAATTGTTTTGTTATAATTTTGATTAAATCATCATGTGTTTAACATATTTCAAGGCAAATGTCTAAATGACTTTGGTTTACTGGTAAATTGTAAGAGATAGGCAAACCTTAATTTGTTCATAATAAAGACTATAATAGACAAATACCTCAGGAAGAACGGTGGAAGGGTATATATGTTCTTTGCAGATTTTGGGAAAGCTTTTGAGTAGAGAAAATCTAGGAAGGGGTGAAGTTTTGCAAAAGGTTGGAAAAATGTAATTAGAGAGATGTCAGAACAAAAAATAGGCCTAAGACGAGGATGCAAAATGAGTTCAATTTTATTTAACTCCAGTGAACCATTACTCCTTAAAAAACCTAATTTGCTCAAACATCAAAGATGCCATTCCATCTAACAAAAAATGTGGTATATATCAAATTGAATGCTGTGACTGTAGTCAAATTTATATTGGAAAAACCAAAAGAAATTTAGAAACAAGAGCAAAGGAACACTTTAGGAACATAAAATACAAACAATTAGAAAAATCAGCCACGCATTTTTGGAGAAAAAAAACCACAATATAAATCCGGAACCAAAATTACTAAAACATACAACAGGAAAAGAAGAACTGTCCACATGGGAACAAATCTTTATTTCAAAAAATAGGAACAAAGTATTTAATTTCGACATCCCCCAGAAAGATTTGTTCAGCAAGTTCCTCGAACCGCCACCAGAGGAGACCGATGACGAAATATTGCCAGCTACACCAATGAGAACCAGTCGATGTCCGGCTGAAGATAGAGGGAAGGCCTCTGAAACTAGTTCCGGGAAAATTTAAAAGTAAGTGTTGTTTTGTGTCATTAATCGACTCCCAATTAATTTCATTTATTTAACTTATTTATAGATGAGATAATAGACAAGGTTAAAGGTGGAAATCAGCACTGTCCGGTAATAGCAAACAAAGAAATTCCTGGACTGCTATAGGCGGATGACTTTATGGTCGGATCTATTAGGGTTATAGGATTGTAGAAGGCAATAAATGAAATCCAGAAATTTTGTGAAGAGTGGGGAATAAAAATAAACAAAGTCGAACGTTATGGTCTTCAAAAATGGAGTTAAACTAAAAAATGATGAAAAGTGGGTACTAAATGCCAAAAGGGTAGAAGTAGAAAATGAGTTTGAATATTTAGGAGTAAGGTTGAATAACAATGGAAAGTGGGGAGTACACACGAGAAAAATTGAAGCAAAAGGTAGGGCGGCAGTGAATGGAATAAGAATATACAAATATAAACTGGAAGTGACAACTAAGTGGTTAGAAAGAATGTACGAAGCACTAGTTGAATCCAAAATGTATGCAGTAGAGTTCTGGGGGCACAGAGGTAAACAAAACGCTGGACCAAAACTACAGAGGGTTTTGTAAAGAGCTACTAGGCTTACCAAGATCAGCACCTAGGGATGTAGCTTTAGTAGAATTAGGAAAGATAAGAAGAAATGGAATAATAATGGAAAGAATAATAAAATTTTGCTATAGGTGTTTGGTTAAAGAAGGGGAAATTATGAAATTATGCATGAGACAGCAAAAAAGATTAGAGAACTCAAATAGTTGGTGGGCAGAGATAGAAAGAATTGTGGAAAAAAATAAGAATGGGAGATATATGGAGATTAGAGGAAAGGAATACGAGCGATGTGGGTAAAATGGTAAAATGCAGAATAGAAGATATAGGAAGACAGGAAATATGGGAAAGTCTAGAAAATATAAAATCACTACAATGTTACAAGCAAATAAAAAGAAATCGGGGACGAGAAGCATATGTAGATTACTGCAATAGTCAAGAGAGAGAAGGGCTAGCTTGGATGAGAACAGCAACAATATTTCTAAGAAGGATAAGAGGTAGGGGAAGGGGAACTTGTGAATTGTGTGGGGGAAAGGAAAGCATAGAACACGATGTAACGGAATGCGAGGAAGTTGCAATATGGAGAAAAAAGGTTTGGGAAGAAAAATGGGAGAAAGTAGAGAAGAGGATAGTAGCTATAATAGTGTTAATGGACAGGGAGGAAAAAAGGTAAGAAGTATTGGTGAGTTCTTGCAGAAAGTAAAAGAAAAATTGGGCCAGAAATGTAAAAAATTTAAGAAAGGAAGAGGAGGAGGAAGAAACGGGCTAATTAAGTAATAAGGAGGCATAGAGGTTAAGAGCTACCTGGCAGAGCAGAAGACCAGGGTGTCATGCAAGCCAAGGTAGCAACAACGTAAAGACAAATAAATGTAGCCAAAAGTTGTAAACTGTAAAATTTTGGAATATGCACATTAAATCTATATCATATTTTTCTTCCAAACAAGTTCATCTCATTAAAGCATAGAACTTAAAGGTCAAACAAGTTTTTCACTATTACAATTTTCTAATTGTTGGAGATCCTTATTGTTTCTTTAACTGAAGTTGTCAATATGGAGAGAAAAGTGGAGAACGCTGATGCACAAACATTTATTCTAGAAGATATCTTGCTCTTGACGACGTGACTTCTTTTTTCGTATTCTGAAGTGCAATTTTAAGTTCTTAAGGGCACAATAGGTTTCAGAAAATCCATTTTATGTTTTTAATGTTAAAAAATTATATAATTCTTCAGCTTTAAAACAATATATAACATAGGTTGTCAGCTGGTATTAAGGTTCTTTAATTCGTCAATTTAAACATGGCGGCGTAATGATATGCCATTTTCCTGAGAATGGTGCCTAATCAAAACCTTGATTTTTCATACTTTAGGTGCATGTTTCTCAAAAACTATAAAAGATATTGACACAAAATTTGTAGTGGCTATTTGTCAATGTTTCTTGAGCACATTCTGCTAACATTTATATTCATGTGATTTATAAAATGGATGAAAACACATATTCAGTCCTTGAAAATGTTATCTTCTTTTTACTCAAAACTAATTAATTTTTCATGTGTATAGTATAAACTATATGTTATTTTCATTTAGTCGATATTATAAAACTTTATCTTAGGTTATTTAGGATAAAATGTGGTGCGTGTAGCTTTAAATTCCTACAAGTAAAGAGCACCTGAAATATAGGGTGCAATATTTTTCAGGACACATGGTGTGATTTATGCCCCTTTTGCATGGACCTATGTGAACGTAATTTAAATATTATGCAGTAGGTAAATGCACACATCATTATACAGTAGTTATACCTAATTTCAGTTTCCGATAATGTATAGTTTTTCTATACATTTAAATTTAAATTGGTAAACATTAACCTTGTCTGGTTAAAATAACCTCCCGGTGTCCTTAAGCCTAGTGAATTCCTCCATTCCATTGTATAACGGGCGTTCAAAAAGAAACGAGACGGAGTCTGGTATGCGTAAACCAGTGAGAGGATGGTAATATCGTGGCGTGTGTAACGAAATGTTGTTCCGACCAGAGCGTGGAAGTTCACAGCCCGTCGCTAGAGGGCACGCGTGCACTCCGTTAATCCTTAGACACTTCCTGCACTTGTTTTTCTGCTTCTTTTACTGTTGATGTATCAATGTTTTCAAAGGTACACTCAAAATTAAAACCTGGTTCCAGTCCAATTTATCTAAATACATCTTCCCTTTTAGTAACACAATCATTTAAACATATCACAGCATTCATTAAATAAAATTTAATAGTTTTACTACCAACATACACAGATTTTGGAAGTCTTTTCCAGATAAGGTGATTGTAGCTCTCGTTTAGGTTTTGTGTACGACTATGTACTCTTTCATATTATTTCTCTTTTCTCTGTCTTTTACCCATTCTTTTTAGTACGTGTCCAACACACTTAGCTTTTTCACTTGCACCCCTTGTACATATACATTTGCTTCTTGCACCCTTAGAAAACCAATGGAGTCCCCATCCCCTAAATAACTCTCCTCGTTATAAACAGAAGAGAAAATTCAGAGTAAAGAGAGAGCGTGATAGCCTGGCTGCCATATTTAAACTTCCTGTAAATACGCTTAATTTCCAGAAAAACACAAAATCTGATAATGGGCATGGTCTCCAAACATCTCATATTAAGCAAAATAAAAAAAAAATCCATATTTCCATCCAAAATCACTACCAATTGACCTTAAGGATCACGGCTACCAGAAGGTCCGTGCTGGCAGTTTATGCTCTTGTCCAGCATAAACACCTAATCATGGGTAACGGGTACCTTCTCAGAGTTTCCTACTTCGGAAAGTTTTAGAACTCTGTGACATTATTCAAGTACTTTATAAGTGAGCGTTGTCGTAAGTCACTGATAGAGTAAGTGATCTAGCGAATTTGTTTTAGTGTGACTGCAAGTGCGGTTCTCCAAGCGTGTTTTTCACGTTAGTTGGGAGGTGGGAACCTCGGGCCAAACATTCGAACCCCTTCCTGGGATTGGGTTGGACTCGAGGGGACAGTGGTTCCCGATACCCGTGGGAGATCGGGTACGTCTCCAGACTGGGTTGAGGGAAGCCATTAATATTCCCGCGTGCTAGCCAGCATAGCTAGTAGAAGGTTTGCTAAATCACCAGGCGTCCTCACCGAGGTCATATCGGTAGCCATCCCATTTTGGAATTGGCGCGCGTAACTGGTGTATCCACTTCCATCCCGTCTTGAGTCCACAGGGCCAGATTGGGGGGGGGCTTGTTGGTCTCTAGGTCTTGCCCTATGGAAAGCCCCACGGAGGTGCCGAGCGCCCTTTTGGGACAGCTCGGTAACTCCCTGATTGAAGGAAGACAGGGTCTTTGAAACTACGGGTCCTAACACATCAATGGTATAAAGAACCGAATATATTACTCGTTAAATTTGTATATAATATTTATATCGTGATTCTATACAAAGCCTATAGTTTCAGACTATTACGCAATTATACCACTTATTACGTAATTTTGATTCGTGCAGTAGCCACAGCATATGTGGTGGTTGAGTGAGACGGTAAGGAAGTGCTATTCAGGAGTTAAACAATGTCCCAGCTTATAAAGGCAATGCATGCATCAAATTTACTGTTGAACAATGAACGTTATGGCAGACTCCAAACAATAATAGACCTTGATTTCAGCTTGAAGTTTCTAAGATTAGGTAAAATAAGAGACCAAGCAATATGGGAAAATTTTAATGTATTTGCATTGTAGTCCAAGATTATAGAAGGCAGAAGAAATATTGAAGAATATCTAATGAGAATGGACAGATTAAGGATTATGTACTACAAACCTGCAGGTAGAATATATCTAGAAGTCCTAGACTGAGATATATTGAGGCTGCAAGAGGGTAATTAGCCTAATCCCCGTTAGGCAGAACTGTATTATTAGAAAATATAAATAGCATAAGGAAAAGTAACTTTGGTGTGAGTAAAATGCAACTTTGTCTTGAGTTTTCAACATGATATCCTGATTCCGTAGAAAATGAAGCTGGCTACAGTGATGTAACTGCCTTATTTCCTAAGTATTCCTAGACAACGAATTTTGATTTATTTAAAAATGTGTTTGATTTCAATAAATTTACATGAGGACTTAATACTTGATTTTGTTAAACTTATTAATTTTTGTTTGGATCAATTTTTTTTTTACTTTTAATCGTGAATTTGTTCAACAAATTTCTAACTTAGCGATGGGTAATCCTCTTCCACCCTTTCTTGGTTATCTTTTAATGAGCTTTTTTCGAAATACAAGTCACTAAAGCATTCCCTTTGATTTTTGGGTATAGATATGTTGATGATGTTTTTGCTATTGTTCCTGAAAAGCAAATTAACCATGCTTTAATATTACTAAATTTGCAAAATAGTGCTATAAAATTCACATTAGAGACTGAAATTAATGAATTTCTTCCTTTTCTGGATTTTTAGATAAGAAATAATAGCAAATTACATTTTGGTATTTATAGGAAGTCTACTCACATCGATAATTACATAAAAGTAAAAGTTTTAATCCTTTTTCACATATATTTGCTTGTTTTTAATAGTTTGATTTATAGATTAATAAATATACCCCTGACTAAACAGGAATTTAATAAAGAATATAAACATATTGTTAATACTGCTTTAATTAATGGTTTTAATAGAGACTTTATACAAAAGAAGATTGAAACATTTAAATATCAAAAGTTTTAATGATATTTATACCCTTTAAAATAAAAGACGATTATAATTTTAAAAAATCCCTTGTTTAATAAACATTTTCAATTTTTTTTTAAAGAAGTTGTTATAACTTTATTTCCTGAAAATAAATATAGTATTAAAAATTTACTACATTGCTATAAAAATATAAAATTCCTTATAATAAAAAAACTGGTATTTATCAATTTAATTGTTTAGATTGTGATCAAGTTTACATTGGAAGGACGAAACGTAATATGCAAACCAGAACGAAAGAACATTTTCGTAACATTAGGTATAAGCAAACTGATAAATCGGCCGTAGCAGATCATTTTTGGTCATTTAAGGATGAAATAAATCCTGAAGTTAAATTAATAAAACAATTAAATGGCCCGGTGGAATTAATTGTTTGGGAAAATATATTTCTTTTAAAAGCCAAGCCAAAAGCAGATGCAGGTCGCCCGGGTTCTCCCGGGCGGAGGGTTACACGCCACGATACCTACCCGCTGCGCGGATTTACCCGTGCGCTATAAAAAATATAGTAGTATGCGCGAGCTTGCGTGTCGTTGCGTAAGACGGCGCAGTTGGCCTCTACTGACGCTTCTGGTGCTGGGATGTCCCTCCATGAAGGGGGGACAGTGCCCGTTCCACTTTGCTATGGGCGGTCGCTAGTGATCCGTCAAGCAGTGGGGCAAGCAGTAGCGAGGGGGAAGGAGGAATTTTGGTGTTTAGGTTTAAGGGTTTGTCAAGGTCGTACGCGCGCCTTCGGGCGCGACTGCAGGTGTTAACCTTCCAGCCGCGGCCAAGGCGCGACGTGACCTGGTGATGACTGGGGGTGACAGTTGAGTCCAGAGGTTCTACTCCCATTAGCCTTGAACCCGTAGGAACAAGACCCGGGCCTCCTTCAACCAGGGAGTATCCGAGCTGTCCCAAAGGGCGCTCGGCATCCTCCGTGGGGCTTTCCGTAGGGCAAGACCTAGTTACCTAACAAGCCCCCCCATCTGGTCCTAGGGACACAAGACAGGATGGAAGTGGATACGCCACTTACGCGTGTCAACACTCAAGGTGAAGACTACCGATATGACCTCGGTGGGGCCGCCTGGTGATCTAGCACTCCTTCTACTAGCTTAGCAGGCTAGTACCCGGAAACTTAATGGCTTCCCTCAACCCCGTCCGAAGACGTACCCAATCTCCCACGGGTATCGGGAACACACTGCCTCCTCGAAGCCATCCCAATCCGAACAACTCCCGAAGGAGGGGCTCGGCTGTTCGGCCCGAGGTTCCTCTAGTAACGTCAGAGGTACCACGAGTGCTAAGGGTCCGCAGCGCCCGCACTTTGACTGGGGGTGACAGGAAGAGAGGCAGAATTTACCACCCAAGGGCATCCTTGGGGAGGCGGTAGCTCCTCCGTCTCCTCGAGAGACGGTGGTCGTATTGACCCAGTGTATTCACCAGCTGGTTAGGGTGAGGAGTGATCTTGGCATACAACGTGCGCGTTCGTTCACTCACGACGTCCTCAATGTATGGTATGCCAGACTGGGTGTGCAGGAAGTGTGATTGGAACCTGCTGTCGATACCGTAGATCATTCTTAAGGCTCTGTACTGTACGGCCTGCAGCCTGCGAAGGGTGGCATGAGCCACCGAGCCCCAGACATCGCATCCATACAGGATCAGAGGCGGAACGATCGCACGATACGTCCGCAGTTTGAGGCGGATGGGCATTGTAGATCGGAAGATGAGGGTAGAGTTGCCTGAGCGTAGTATGGCCAAGGCAGGCCTTTGCCCTGACATGCGGAGTGAAAGTAAGGCCGCGTTCCAGTTGGATTCCCAGGTATTTGGCTGTTTGAACCCAGGGGATTCTTCTCCGCCGCAACCGTAGGTCCCCTTCCGGACGTCAGCTACGGGTCTTAGCGAGCATGGGAGCGGAGCTCTTCTCCAGGCTAATAGCCACTTCTCATACACCTGATAATGGCATGGAGTTGTCGCTGTAGAGGGGGGAAACAGTAGCGGACGTTCTTGTTCTGCGCCAATATGAGGACGTCGTCGGTATACTGACACAAAACGGTGCGAGGTTCCGTTGGTAGGTCAGATATGTAGGTGGCGAAGAGTAGCGGCGACAGAACACTGCCTTCCGGGACTCCAGCCGCTATGGGTCTGACATAGGATAGCTTCCCCTCGACCCGCATCCTGAAGGTGCGGTGCTTGAGGATGCTGCTGAGTATTGCCAGGTAGGGAAGGGGAGTTGTGCTTCTTTAAGTTTGAACAACAACCCTTGGTGCCACGTAGTGGCGAAGGCTTTCTCTACGTCCAAGGGCACAGCGATGGTTTTGAGGTTGTCCTGGAATAAACATCGCGTAATGAATTTTGAAATACCAGCAGTTGATTCTGTTTCTAGGTTTGTTTCGTTTTCAGATTTTGGCAAT